>RCUC01069231.1:0-27753 GCA_003697995.1 Taxidea taxus jeffersonii | reverse complement strand
GAGGAGCCTGATGTGGGACTCGATCCCAGGACGCTGGGATCATGACCTGAGCCGAAGGTAGCTGCTTAACCAACTGAGCCACCCAGGTGTCCCTGACTCTCAAATTTTAATTTATGGAGATATTCTAATAACTACCCAAAAGTTTAAATGTAAGCATGTTTCCTGTCCCAAGTTTCTGATAACGAAACTTAGAAATAAGCTCCTTGAAGGCTTTGCCTAATTTATACCTATGTCTTCTGAAGATCTAGCACTGAACTTAATATTAAATTTTCAATAAATACATTTTGAAAGAAAAAGTGAATAAATGTGTTAAATGTCAAGAGGCAGGCAAGTATGTAACATGTTAGAAAAATTTCCACCAAAAAATGTGTTTAAAATTTATATTCTGATCTAGCTATGATTTACATTTTGATATAAGTATAAATATTTTGATTCATATTTCTACCCATCTATGACAGAATAAAGCAACTTCCTTGAACTTCCCTTCCTTGTTAATTCTTCTTTCTCCTAAATAGGTCTCAATCAGATTCAAAGGAGAGGTTGGTCAGACCTTCACTAGAGACTTCATCTTTTTAGTCTTCCTCATACAGATGCTCCTTCCTCCGTCTCAACTGAGTTCTCATCCCCAGTTGCCTCCTGTGTATCCTGTACCAACCTATACTTTCATACTTTGTCACCCAACACTGCTTCTCCTCCTATAGTTCCTACTTTGATGACTTCTAATACAAATAAGAATTAATAATCTCTTTGAACATTTATAATGGGCCAGTTATTACATGTGTTATCTAATTTAATTCTCAAACAATCACGTGAGGTAGGTTAACCCCATTTTACACATGCAAAGATTGATGGGATTAAGGAACTTGCTCAAAGTTACATAGAGAGCAGATGACTTTGTTTCCAGAACTAAAGCTCCTGACCAACACAACAGCCTATATCCACTAGCTAAAGGAAGAGGAGGGGGAAACAAGAGGAAGAAGAGGAGGAGGAGGAGAAGGGGAAAGGTAGAAGAACATGTGCACTCAAATGTTACTATCTAGCCCAGTGTGGCCAAACTACTTTCTCTCATCCCTACTCAAGCAGCTGCAGAGATGAGGCCAGGTGACCTCCTGGTCTGCAGCACAGGAGGGTGGCTATAGATCAGGATGGTGGGGCCTGAGTGTCCCACCCTGTGTTTTTAGTACAAACTTCCCAACTAATGGATGAACAGTGCAGGATTAACTTGTAAAATGGAGCTATCCTGCCTATAAGGATACGTGGTGAGCCTCTAGATGGAGTTACCATCTATTCCAAGGGGTGAGCCAGGGTCAGGTGAGCATGGAAGGATGAAGGACATGATTATGGAGAGGACAGCCCATCCAAAGCAATGTCTCAGACGTCTCTGAAGAAGAGAAATCAGAACCATGTTCCCTCCATCCCTCTTCAGGGGACAGGTGTCATGATGAGACAACAGTGAGATAAAGATGCTAGATGTCTTAGAGATGGCAAAGAGGTCCAATTTTAAATACTGACTTTGGGGCACCTGGGTGGCTCAGTTGGCTAAGCATCCAACTCTTTATTTCAGCTCAAGTTACAATCTCAGGGTCATGAGATAGAGTGCCTTGTGTAGCCTGCTTAAGATTCTCCCTCTCTCTCTCGCTGCCTTCCCCCATCAAAAAAATAATAAATACTGACTTTCAGTTCACCCTGTAAGGGAGGCAAGGCAGACTTTACTGGCCCAAATTTACAGAGGTGGAAACTGAGGCTCAGAGAATTTACATGACTTGCAAAAGTTATGATATGAATGAATGGTAGAATTAAGACTAAAATATGTGTGGGCTTTCTTTCTCCAGGTCACAGATTAATTCTCTACCCTTGGGCATTACCTGTCCATAAGCTGTTTTTTCAGGAATTTGGAATAGCACCCCCTTTCTTCCAGCAGGAGTGGGAGGCACCCAAAGGGGCCTGGTTTGAGAGCAGAACATGAGCTGGGTCACTGCCCCCTCAGCCCCCACGGCACAACCTACACAATCTAGGTGTGGCATTCTGCTCTGCACCACCCAGCTTCACTCTTGGGTCCTGTTCCTCTTTCCCCATCAGAATCCTTCCTCACCTTTGGACTCTGTCCATTGAGCAACTCTGGTCCTGGGGATGCCACACCAAATGGTTGTCACACGCAGGGAGTCTGTGATTGGGGACTATACTTTCCAGGGCTCAACCTGATGGGTGTAAGGACAGCATTCATTACCCAGGTCCTGCCTGATCTGAACTTCCAAAACTGTGTTCTCATGAAGCCCCCCTTCTATTTAATATCTCCTCATCACCAATGTCTTCTCTGGTAGCAAAGGACACTGTGTGATACAGTGCTTTGCACACTGTGCATGCTCCATAAATATTAAATGATGACAGGATATTTTTTTCAAAAAGATGAAGGTTCCACCTCTTAGAACTCTCCTCTATTGTACATCTTTGCCATGAGTGGGTTAAGATGGTTCATCTTTCAGCAAGAATCAGGGTTTAGGGATTAGTGAAGTGAGAATTGGTCAGATTTAATGGCACAGATAATATTTTATTTTTATTTCAATTTTAATACACTATCAACATGCAATGAAGTAAGATATATGGCAACACTTGAGGAAGGAACTGCCCTCCAACTTATCTTCAGTTACCAATTTGGGACCAGTTTCTGAAGTTATTTTTCTGCCAGTCTTGAGAATCTCAGAAAATTTTGGCTTCATCAAAATGATATATTAGAAGGGTAAAGGTCACCTTAAACTTTGCACAAGAAATCAGAGTAGTGTTTGACCATGACACTTGGAAATTTTTTCCTCAAAAGATATAAAGAAGCTAGAAAAAAGGAAAACTTCTTTCCTCTGAACAATGAAATTTCTTCTTTCTCTGATGGCATTCAAGATATTTATTTTGACTCCAGATACCATTAGATGTACAAATGGCTTAGCAAGGTAGGAAACTGATCTAGCCATAAGACCTTTGGGATTATAATTCCTTATTTATGCCTGTGGCTCCATTAGGCTGGGCATCCTTCAGGTCTGAGACCACATTTGATTCACCTTAGTGTCTTTATCAACCAGCACACTGCCTGGTACATAGAAGGCACCCATTATAAGTTTGATGAATAACAATAGTAATATAAACAGTTAACAGGTGTTGAGTATTTACAATGGGCCAGATATCTTTGAATATTTTATCAGTAACATTTTACACTGAATACTCAGTCTTACCTTACTTGGTGGCATTATGGATTGAATTGTGTTGTCCCCAAAATTTATTTGTTGAAGTCCTAACCACTGCCTCAAAATGTGACCTTATTTGGAAATAGGGTTGATCACAGGTGTAATTAGTTGTGTTAAGATGAAATCTTAGTCAAGTAGTGTAGGCCCCTAATCCAATACGATCAATGTCCTTATAAAAGGAGAAATTTGGACATAAGACACACACACAGGAGAACACCATGTGAAGATGAAGTCAGAGATCGGGATGATGCATCTACAAGCCAAAGAAAGTCAAGGATGGCCAGCAAACCAGCAGAAGCCAGGAGAAAGGCATGGAACAGATTTTTCCCTCACAGCCCTCAGAAGAAACCAACCTTGCCTATAGCTTGATCTCAAGCTTCCAGCTCCCAGAACTGTGAGACAATGTGTTTCTGTTGTTTGAGCCACTCAGTTTTTGGTACATTGTGACAGTAGCCCTAGGAAATTAATACAACATATTATTGTTATTCCAATTTTATAACTGAGGGAAACAGAGAGAGTCCCAGAGGAATTAACTTCACTGAGATCAAAGAGATAGGAAGTATTGAGAGCAGGACAGGCGCTCAGGCTGTCTGACTCACCATGACTTACTACATGACTTTCTGTCCGTGCCTGAGACACCTGAAAGAGCTCCTTCACCACTTGTTCTTGGTGTCCTCTTTATTGCACCAAATGTATTGAGTTCCTATTCTGGACACCAGAGTGCTCTCATAAACATAAGAAATATACCCTTTTCCCTCAAAGAGTTGACAGAACTGTGGGAAAGATGAGAAAACTGAAGAGTCTACAACATACAAGGTGCTTCACATAGTGTATGCCAGAAAATTCTCACACCATATTGCGAGGAAACTGAGACCTACAAAGTGACTTTGCCAGCCTCTTCACAGCTAGCAAATGACAGGCCTGAGAGGGCCCACCAGGTCTGACTTTAGGATCCATGGCCTTTCTATTCCTCCTGTCACCTTGCAAACCTCCACAAAACCATCCAAGATCAAAATGTGAGCAAGTGAATAGTAATGGCTGACCAGGGCTCAGACCAGCTCCCGCTAATGCTGATACTGCAGCAGTGAAGAGGACAAGGGAAGGAGTTGGAGAGGTGCATGAGAGGTGTGTGTGTATCCAGTGGTTTGGGATTTGAATACCCATGGTTATCTTATTTAACTCTCCCAGCAGCCCAAAAGGGAACTAACACTTACATTCTCAATAATGCTTCTCAACCGGAGGAGATTTTGTCCCCCACCAGGTGACATTTGGCAACATTGGGGCATTTCTGATGGTCACAATTGGGGGAGCAGTGGGAGGAATGCTACTGGGCTGTAATGAGTAGAGACAGCAATGCTGCTGAATATCTTACAGGGCACAGGACAGTCCACTCTCCCAGGAAAGAATTCCTGTCCCTAAGGTCAGCAGTACTGAGGCTGAGGAATCCTGCTCCAGTTGATGAAATGGAGGCTTAGAGAGGTTGAGATATTTGTTCCAGTTCACACTTCCAGCTAAACAATGGGACCAGGATTTGTACTCAGATCTCTTGCCTCTAGGCCTAGTGTACTTCCTACTCCACCATACCACCCTCTTTTTGATAGCAAATACATCCTGAGTTTTTGGGAAGAGGAAATGTTTGAAATGTTGGTCTGAATAAGTATTTCTGGTAGTGGTATTGTGAGGAGAAGTAGGAGAACTCAAATGAGTCGCCGTCTTCCTAAGAATATTTTCTCCTCTATAAACTGCCCGGCTGTAGTAAATGTTGGGGTGCCCTGTCTAGATCCTCCCATTCTCCTAGCTGCTGAGTCCCTGTCCAGGAATTGCCCTGAGCATAAGAGCCACTCCACCCAACATCAACCCCCCTGTTGGCTGATGTGTAGAAAGGTCCAGTAACCTTGTGTCAAGATGGGACAACTCTGAAGGGCCATTCCAGCTACAGAGCCACCGCAGCATTGGCTGAGGCCTCTCTTCAGTTTAATGTATCCCTCTGCCCGTCCTGTCTCTCTCATGTTTATTGGAAAACAACTGCCTACACACAGAACTCTCAGAGTCCTCACCCTAGGACCCCTGATCTAAGTCACTACTTAAAGATGATCACTTAAGGACTGTAAATAGCTCATGATATAACAATAAGTGAAGAAAACTGTAACAAAAACTAAATATATGCTATGATACCAATTCTATATGAAAGAAGATGGCATAGTGATTAAAAGCTTGAGATCCAGAGAGAAAAAACCTAAGTTCAAATACAAGCTCAAGTACTAGCTGTGTAACCTTGAACAAATTGTATAACTCCTTTGAACCTGTTTTTTCATCTACAAAATGGAGACAATAACAATAATACCTACTTATTAGATTGCTGTTAAGAGTAAATGACATGGTACATGTAGAATATTTAGTATGGTGTTAACTTTTTCAAAAAAGACTGGAAGGAAACCTGATATGATGTTAATACTCAGGACCCATGAGTGTTAGGGTTATAGGAGACTTTCCTTTTCAATTCTCCATATGTCCTAAAATTCTACCATTAACAAATTATAAAGGACATTTACGGTTGCAGCATCCTTGCCTCCATCTCTGCCATGCCTGATTTCCACCCGGGGATGCATCTATTTCAGAGATGCTGGCTCTGTGTTCCCAACCACTGCTACCATGACCAGGGTGGAGCTTTTAACGGAGACTGATCCAGTCAGCTTGTTGGGGCCTGGTGACCCCAGGGATTGTTTCAGGGTAGGCACGTGACCTTAACCATTCCAATTAGAGTAAGTGTCTGGACTTCTGTTTGGAGTACTGGGACAAAAGAGGACACTCTGTGATTTGCCATGAATGAGGGAGCACTTGTCTTAGGAGCTTTGATAGCCATCTTCTAACCACAAGATGAACCTGCCTTCAGGTAAATACCATGGAAGGCAGAGCTGAGAAAAAAGCAAACTCGTTCCTGGTGACACATTGACTCTGGATCAAAACACAACCTATCTCTGGACTTTCCAGTTACATGAGGAAATAAATTCTACTAGTTATTCAAGCAAATTTAAGTCGTGTTTTCTATTACTTAAAACATAAAGACTTTTGAAACACTTGCATTATTTTCATAGTCAGAAGTTAAAAATTAGAAGTATATTTAAAAATACCACTCCTTCCACAGGGCCCAGGTCAAGCTCCTTCTCCTCCAAGAGTGGTCACAAATTGCACTGATCCAGGTTGGCTTTCCTATTTGTGAATGGCTCTAGTCCTCATTGCCTGAATCTTCATCTGACATTAAATGAACTTATGCCTTCTGTTGCTCTCTGCCCCAGGTGTACATGTTTTGTCTTCTTAGTGAGTCAGATAATGGCTCTTGAGAGTAGGGGTCATATCTTATCATTCTTTTATAAATCTTACACTGCCATTTTAGAGATCCCACAGAGTCATTTTTAGTAGGTCTCACATTTATGAAAAGCTTCGATTTAGACTTTAACATTATCTCGTGTGTCAATTGTACTCAAATAAAAAAAATGTTTAAAGAGGAAAACAAAAACATTATCTCTAAAAGATGTTAAACAAATAGTTGTACCTTGAATATTAGACACATTAATTTGTCAGTGAACACATTAGCTTGCTAGGAAAATGACTGAAATATAAAATTTCCATTATCCTGTTTAGATGTTTCTTATTTTTATATATAGAGAGAGGAATTTCCAGAGACTGCAGACATCCTCTGAGATGTCCTCGGTACCAAGCACAGTGCCAAGGACAGCATTTACAAAGTCATTTCATTTTCAGAGCTCAGAGGAGCTTCCGTGTTCATCTAGCTCAGTCCTTTTACATTCTAGTTGAGGAAACTGAGGCCACATGGGCAGAGGGACCTTCAAGGTAGCACCACTGATTGGCGACAGAGCCAGGCCTTGAACTCAGGTCTTCCCGGTAGCTAATACAAACTCATTACATTGAATAAAACCATACCAATAGAACTACCTACAAAGCGCTGTGCTAATTCACCTTGTAAGGTGCTCCATAAATGCTTCAATAAGAGTTTTAAAGCAGGTTCGAAGTTGTTAACTCATTTTTCAACTTGTCCAAGGCCTCATATGATATAGAGCACTAGGCTGATGTAGGAAGGGATTTTTCTCCACCAGTCAGTCAGGTGGCTTATTTCAGCCCCCGGAGTAGCTGTTAATCAGGTTTCAATAGACTTCAGCGTTTCACTCAGAACCTGTTGGCAATCCTAAAACTCTACCGATCCTGTCATCTCTGCAAAATGAGCTCCGGCTATGGCCCCATCCGTTTTCAGTTTTATTGAGGGATCCCTTCAGAACAGTTCCTGCTGCAGCATTAATATGGACCTCAGCAGGGACCCCCTTCTTTACCCCGAGCTGCTCTCGCAGGGTACAAAATGATGTGCTCCTGCTCCCAGAGATTTAATAGCAACAAGGCAAGTTTATAATGTGCTCTTTGTCCCAGTGCCAGTCCAGTTCTTCCCATGCACAGAGTGGTAGCTATCTGGAGAGCAATACTCTTCTCTGGGCTGTCAGACCCTATCCAATTTTTTCCTTACAACTTTGCAGAGAATTCTTCCCTGCTTTTTGATTTTTATTAAACCTGTTGAACCTCTCCTGTGGCATTTCTGCATCCTTCTATCTCAACCTTCTTGCCCAAGCAGATCTAACAAAAATATCATCTAACACACTGAGCAACTACTATGTGCCCAACTTGGATCCAAGCAGAGTACCTCATTCAAACTTGTGACCACCTATGGTAGCTATTTGCTATCACAAAGGAAATTAAGACTTCTGAGAGGTTAAGTAACTGATGCAAAGTCACATTATTAAAAAATATTGGTGTTGGAATTTTTAAAGCCAGGCAGTTCAATTTTAGGATTAGGACCCTTTTCAAATGTACTAACCTATCTTGAAGTTTATGAAATTGATTCCCTTGGAACCTGCTCACCTCATAGCCACCCACATACAAATGACCACCAGCCCTACCTTGATAGTAGGCTATCCATTAGGCACTATAGTCACAGTGCTTACAAACTATAGCTTTCCTTTAAAAAACATATTTTATTTATTTATTTGAGAGAGAGAGAGAGAGGGCAGAGTGAAAGAGAACATGAATGGGGGGAGGGGCAGAAGGAACAAGAGAAGCAAACTCCCTGCTGAGCAGGGAGCCTGATGTGGAGATCAATCCCAGGACCCCAGGATCCTAACCTGAGCCAAAGGCAGACACTAAAACGACTGAGTCACTCAGAAGCCCTCAAATTATAGTTTTATAAAATGTTATTATTGGGGGAAAGTGGGCAAAGTGTGCAAGAGATCAACAAAAATTAATTCATGTTTAATTAAATGTTTACAAACTGTAGTATATCAATTGGTTCAGTGTAATAAGTCAATGACTGTATCATTTTTATATATGTTTTAATCACAAAGAAAATTATTTTTAGCAAACTTAATATTACAAACATCCTTTCAAATTTTGTATGGTGGAAAAAAATTGTATGATTGTGGATGTGAGGGCACTGTAATGTGTTTGGTATGATGCAGGTGGAGCCTTCAAAATAAGAATGTCTAGAGTCTGTTAAGGTCTTTTTTTTTTTAAGATTTATTTTTATTTTTATTTATTTGACAGATGGAGATCACAAGTAGGCAGAAAGGCAGGCAGAGAGAGAGGAGGAAGCAGGCTCCCCGCTGAGCAGAGAGCCCAATGCTGGGCTCGATCCCAGGACCCCGAAATCATGACCCGAGCCTAAGGCAGAGGTTTTAACCCACTGAGCCACCCAAGCGCCCCTAGAGTCTGTTAAGGTCTTAAAATGACCCTGTTTGCCACCCAGACCTCTTTTCCTACCTCCAATGAAGTATGAGCTCTTGAAATGGACTAAAAACTTACCATCTCTAAAACTAGGCTCCTTATCTCTACCAAATAAATCACCATTTATATTCTCTAAACTGCCAATGGTCCACAAATTGGCAAATCTTTCTGAAGATAAATTTGGCAATATGTATCAAAAAATCTCAAAATCCTAGTATCCTCTGAGGAAATAATTGTTCTCATTTTTGGAGGACTGGGGACCTCAGAGTGATAAGATTGGGTAATTTCTATTATTTTCTTTATATTTTTCTGTATTTCCTAGTTTCAATAATTGGGAGAAAAGGAAACTGAAAAAGACAATTCTGATGTTACTAACCATGAGAGGACTCCTTAATCTCAAATTCAGTGTTATTAATAAGACACATAAAAATCATGAAAAATGAACAATACTAATACAAGAAGTATAAACAAAAAAGAAGAAAATTTCAGGTAGGTATTAAAAAGCTCAACTTCCTAAGAGTCAAAGGAATGCAGATGAAAAGTTAGGTAATCATATTTTATCCAACAGATTGGTGAAGATTAAAGAAAATTATAATACCCAGGGTTGGCATTAATTCAGGAAGCCAGGTACTGCTAGTGGAAGTATAAATACTTATAATCCTTTAGTAATAATTTGGAGATATGTACCAAGAACTGAAACAATTCTCCTACCCTTGAATCCAATAATTCTCTTTCCAAGAATCTGCCTAAGAATTCAGGATGTACACAAAAATATTTATGCAGAATGCTGTAAAAATTTATATAGGAATGCTGTAGAGTTCTTTTTATAGAAAAAAAGAAAATAATCTAAAATGTCCAACATCGGGAGAATGGTTAAATTATTATACATTAATATTATGGAGTACTGCATAGCAAATTAAAAATGACAACAGGAATATTTGAAGACATAAAAAGATAATTATATTGCTTGATAGAAAGGGGGAAAATCGATTTACAAAACAAGAACAATACAATCCTATTTACATAAATACCCTCTCTACACATATATAAACACATATTCACACATGAATATAGGAAATAGAAATTTTGGTTAGATCATTTATCTGAATGGTGGAATTAAGGAAGTTTGTTCTCTTTGGCTTCATCTATTTTTTTTTTTATGTAGGCTCCATGCTGGGTGCAGAGCTCAACACGGGGTTTGAGCTCACAACACTAATATCAAGACCTGAGCTGAGATCAAGAGTCGGATACTCCACCAAGTGATCTACCACCCAGGCACTCCTGATTTGGCCTATATTCTTAAAATGGAAGCTCCCCCCCAAAAAGAAAAGAAAATCTTAATTGCTTTTGAAATGAAAATAAAACCCAAAGCGTTTTAAAAATAAAACAACAAATAAAGAGTGTATTTGAGTGTCTTCTGAGTAGACTAGATCTTACCTCTAGAGAACAGTTATAGACATAAGGTCAAAAGAACTCTAGATATGTAATATATAAAACAGAGTGAGTGGTGCTGTTTGTTGTTCACCATGCATGGGTGTCTAAGGATTAGAAAAGGAAGTGAATTTAAAGAAGATACATCAAAACCATATTTGTATTATTATTGCTATTATTATACTTGATAATATGCTACATCTTCTATGAAAAGACATGTCACCAAGAAAAGGTTTTTTGGGGGCACCTGGGTGCTCAGTTGGTTAAGCGACTGCCTTCATCAGGTCATGATCTCAGAGTCCTGGTATCAAGACCCACATCGGGCTCCTTGCTCAGTGGGGAGCCTGCTTCTCCCTCTGCCTTTTCCCCCTGCTAATGCTCTCTCTCCCTCACAAATAAGTAAGATCTTTAAACAAATGAAACAATTCCATTTTCAGTAGCATCAAATGTAATAAAATAAGAATAAATTTTTTTTAAAGAAGTGCAAGGCTTAAACACAAAACTACAAAACATTGTTGGAGGAAATAAAAGAATTTCTGCCTAAGTAAATAACTAGACACCCCATGAACTGGTTAATATGGCAATACACCCCAAATTGATCTAGAATTCAATACAGTCCTTATTAAAATTTCAAGTGCCTTTTTTTTCTTTTTGCAGAAATGGACAAGATAATCCTAAAATTCATATGGAAATGCAAGAGACTCAGAGTAGCCAAAATAATCTTCAAAAAGAAGAACAAATTAGAAAGTTTCACACTTCCTAATTTCAAAATCTGCTACAAACCTACAGCAATCACAACAAGGTAGTACTGGCATAGAAGTAGACACATGAATGAATGGAATAGAATTAAAAGTCCAGAAATAAATATATACATCTATGATCAGTTGACTCAATAAGGGTGTCAAGACAAGTCAGTGAAGAAAGCACAGCGTTTCGAACAAATGATGCTGGGAAAAACAGACATCCACATGAAAAAGAATGAATTTGGACCCTTATCTCACATGATACAAAAAAATTAACTCAAAATGGATCAAAGAACAAAAATGGAAGAGGCAAAAATTATAAAACTCTCAGAAGCAAACATAAGTGTAAGTCTTTGTAACCTTAAGTTAGGTAATAGTATAAAGCACAAGCAACCAAAGGAAAAATATATTGGACTTCATCAAAATTAAAAACTTTAATACATCAAAGGACACTAGCAAGTAAACAAAAAGACAACTCACAGAATGGGAAAAAACATTTGCAAATCATATATCTGATAAGGGTCTAGCATTCAGAATATATAACCAATGCTTACAACTTAACTATCAAAAGACAAACTATACAATTTTAAGAAGGGGAAAGGGTTTGAATAGATATTTCTCCAAAGATATGCAAATGACCAATAAGCGCATGAAAACATTCTTAACATCATTACTTATTAGGGTATTGCAAATTGAAACCCCAGTTAGATATCACTCCACACCCGTAATAATGGCTTTAATAAAAAAGATAGACAGTAACAAGTACTGGTGAAGATATGTAGAAATTGGAACTCTTATGCTTTGCTGGCAGAACTGTAAAATGGTGTGCATTGTGGAAAACAGTTTGGTTGCTCCTCAAAAAGTTAAACATGGTGCTACCATATAGCCTAGCAATGACACTCCTAGGTTTATACTCAAGAGAACTGAAAATAGGGGCACCTGGCTGGTTCAGTTGATAGAGCATGCAACTCTTGATCTTGGGGTGATGAGTTTGAGCCCCATGCTGGGTATAGAGGTTACTTTTAAAAAAAGAAAATTGAAAATATATGTTCACACAACAGTTATACATGGATGCTTATAATAAGCATTCAGAATAATCAAAGGTAGAAACAACCCAAATGTCCATCAACTGATGAATGGATAAACAAAATGTGGTATAAACATGCAATGGAATATTACTCAGCAATATCAAGGAATAAATTACTGACTTATGCATGCTACAACATGGATTAACCTTGAAACATCATGGTAAGTGAAACAAGTCAGACACAAAGCGCCATATAGTACATGATTCCATTTATATGAAAAGTCCAGAATAGTTAAATCTATAGAACAAGTGTTCTTTTTTTGGTTGATGAAACTGTTCTGGATTTAGATAGTGATGATGGTTGCACTACCTTGTGAATAGACAAAAAGCCTTTGAATTGTACACTTTAAGTGGTGGATGTTGTGGTACGTAAATCATATCTTTAAGAAAATAGAGTGAGTCTGGGGACAACGTGCCAGTCTTACCGAATCAGACCCCCATTTTGGTGGGCAGTTGGCTTGGAAGCTGTTGTCCCAACCACCTAGACCCTAGAGCAGTAGCCAGTTATGCAGTTGTTAGGAAAGTCAGAGCAACGCATGTGTGTAAGGGGTAGGCCTAGAGCTGGCAACAAGGGAGGGCTGGCAACTTGCACAGCTCTGACTTCTTCCATACAGAGCAACAGATTTCCCCACGTGCTCTAATCTTTCCCTCCTCGGTGTCATTTGACTTTTTAATGATGAAGCTCGGGACTTGGGTTGCTGTTCACCTGTAGTACCAACCAGCCTTTGCAAGCAACTTACACAATGCTTCCCATAATCACCTTTTCAATACTAACAGAAACAGGTTTTAAAGATTTTATTTTAAAATTTAGCCAATAAAGTTAAGTGTTTCTCAGGAAAATCAGCACTGAAGTGTTGTCATCCTCTCCTCCCTCAGAGTTTTGTCAATATTTTAACTTCACTAAAGAGGCTAAAGATTTTCATACTTCCCAATCAGAGCCAACCCTGAGGGGCACTGTCTCCCAATTCTCTTAACTGTGCTTCTTGCAGAGTTCTTTTTCTGTGAACTCTGGGCCTGGGGAAAGCAAGAGCTGGCACTAGATTTCACAGCCTTCCCTGCCTGGGTTAAGGATCACCTGTGATACTAATAATTGTTGTCTTTGGTAACTTCGACTTGAACAGTAACAAAAGGTATAAATCACCCCCAAGGCTCTTAATTACTCCCATTAACAGTTGCTTTGTTATCCCGGATGCAGAGCAGTTTCACTGCTCTGTGAGTACACACTGTGAGTACAGAGCTACAAGCCTGGCTTCAAGCCAGGAGTTAAAATAAGTTATGCTAAATGGATGGTTCAATTGTTCCCCTGGACTCTCTCTAGGTTTGGGGGATGTGGGCCTAAGCGAATGAACACTATAGGAGTCGGGGTCTGTGCATCTTCTAGGAGTTCCTTGGGGTGCTGTGCTGTCTCTTGCCATGGTTATTTTATTTTTCTAATCTTTTTTAGTTTTGCTTCTAGCGTCAGTGTTTTCTTCCTCCCTCCCTCTCCTTTATCCTACCCTGTGCCACTACAAATCTTTCTACTTTTCTTCCATGCATTTGGTAACTGGCAAAAAAATTGAGGTGTAAAATTTAGGAGAAAAATCAAAAAAAGAAAAGAAAAAGAAAAAAGAAAGCCACTCAGTTGGGGCATTTGAGATAGAAGTCTAGAGACTTTAAACTCTCTTCTTCAAAAAAATGACACAGTACTTGTACAGTCAGATCTCAACTCCTCAGTAAGGAATTCAAGAAGCTCTATGATGCGGCCCAAACCACTCTTCAAGGCCACACCCAGCTGCCATTATGAACTGTGATCCTTTAGAGAACAGACTTTGGATACTAGTTGATGGGTGTCTGACCCAGCACACTCACATCCTTGCCATGTGACCCTGGACAGGTCATTACACTTGCTGGGCCTCAGATGTCCCACATGTACCTACCTCACAGATCAGGAGGTTAAATGAGATAGATGATACCTGACGGTGCTTAACGCAGTTGGCACAAAGTAAGTTTTTAAGAATGGGATATGCCACCTGATGATGGTGAGAATCTGAGAAGCGTGCGCTTTGCTTTCAATTGCTAATTAATTTTGACGATTTTCAGGCCAAATGCCCCAACTGTCTTCACCAGCACCCCACCTCATAGCTCTGATCTCCTCTATCTTCTCCAGCGATGTTCTCAAAACTTCCATTGAACCTTTAAGCTGGATCTGCCTGCACTCTGCCTTGAATTCTGCCTTCCCCACCAGGATTTAAACTTTTTTGAGGACAAAGATTATGCCTTGCATGTTTATGGAGTGAATAAATAAATAATAAAAAATGATTATGATGAAATATACGTGAAGTGAACACAGACCTTTTAGAAATAATGAACCTTTTCCAGACATCCTGATGTACTGAGTCTTGAAACTGCTACCTACTAAGAAATACCTCAGGAAAAAAAAAAAAAAAGAAAAAAAGAAATACCTCAGGAGCCTTAAAAAATTCATTTGGTAACAAAAAAAAGTATGCTCCTATTTTTTTTCTTCCTCAAAACCTCCTTGTAATTCCCTTTCCACTGAATCAGCCAAAATTGGATCACAGGAGCCAACCCCATCTTTCTTTGAGATCAAGCAATCTCCTTCCAACACATGATAGAGTCCAGGCTCTTTTAGCGGACTCAAATAACTGAAAAGGAAACAAATCTCAATCTCCAGTATCTCTGTCTTTGTCTCTCTCTTTACACACACACACACACACACACACACACACACACACACACAAGAAGTGATCAAAGTCCCAACAATATTTATATCTGGGTAGTAAGAATTTGGATGATGTTAATTTTCTCTCTGTTTTTTCTTTCTATAATTTCCAAGGTCTCTACAATAAGTTTTTTTTTAAATTTTTATTTTTATTTAAACATATAATGTAACCCCACCACCCTCTCCCAAACCCCCTCCCCCCCCACCCCCCTCAGCTTGTTTTATGACATTAAGAGTCTCTTTTGGTTTGTCTCCCTCCCAATCCCATCTTGTTTCATTTATTCTTTTCCTACCCTCTTAACCCCCACCCCCGTTGCATCTCCACTTCCTCATATCAGGGAGATCATATGATAGTTGTCTTTCTCCGATTGACTTATTTCGCTAAGCATAATACCCTCTAGTTCCATCCATGTCGTCGCAAATGGTAAGATTTCATTTCTTTTGATGGCTGCATAGTATTCCATTGTGTGTGTGTGTGTATATATATATATATATATATATATATATATACCACATCTTCTTTATCCATTCATCTGTTGATGGACATCTAGGTTCTTTCCATAACTTGGCTACACAATAAGTATTATTGCCATGATAATTAGAAAAAAAATAAAAGAAAGAGTACTATGGGAGGAAAAGAAAGCCTCCTTAGATAGAAATATATGCTAAAGCCATAAGCTCAGATGGTCTAGGACAGTTCTAACTCAATATTGAATTCCACTGACCCCAATGTACCCTCTTTTCATCTGTGTTATGACAGTTTAGGTGAGATGCTCCTTTGTAAACTTGACTCACCTAAGAAAACAAGCTCGAGACAGGAGCCATGGGGCCTCAGTCCCAGCTTGCATAAGTCATTTGCATCTTGGCAGCTCTATGCCTACTGCAGCTCCAAGTGCACTGGGAACATTGAAATAAAGCTCTTCCAGAGTCAGGTATCAATGCCCATAGTCAAAATAAAGAGCATGCATGATCCTATATTCATTATCATCACTATTATTACCATCAACATTTATGGAACTCTTGCTACTTTGCCAAAAACCGCATTAAATGTCTGCATTATCATATGCAACCTCACAAAAACCCTGAGGGAGAAATTATTACTGTTTTCTATTTCACAGAGAAGGAAGGAGAAACTTAGAACGTTTATCATCAGAGAAAACATTCACTTTACCATATTCTACTTTAAAGCAGTTCATGTGAGAAAGATACATAGACAATTGGGTGAAAAATCTAGTCTTTGGAAGGAAAAAGAGGGGTGGGGGAAAGAAAAAGAGGGGTGGGGGGAAGGCTGCAAATCTATAGTAAGCCAAAACGCATATGTGTCTCTGCAGCCCAGAAATGTGACCCACTAAGTCTGACAGGGGACAGAAAGACCACAGGAAAAATGTTTGCACTTGAAGGTCAGTATCTCCAAAAGGTGTAACCTGACTGCAACACAGGACTGCCTCTGTACACAATGAGTAGAGACTGGTCCCAAGCTGGGTGGCAAAGATCTTGAGTAAGGATGCCATCCTAATAATTCAATAGTTCTTTTTCTAATAATTAAATTATTATTTTTAGAGGGATAGCATATCTGAGATCTCTTGTGTCCTTTTTTTTTTTTTTAAGATTTTTATTTATTTATTTATTTATTAGAGAGAGAGAAAGAGAGAGTGCAAGCTCAGGCAGACAGAGTGGTAGGCAGAGGCAGAGGGAGAAGCAGGCTCCCTGCCAAGCAAGGAGCCCGATGTGGGACTCGATCCCAGGACACTGGGATCATGACCTGAGCCGAAGGCAGCCACTTAACCAACTGAGCCACCCAGGTGTCCCCTCTTGTGTCCTTTTAATAGGCTTTATTTTTGTTGTTGTATAGTTTTATTTCATTGCTTAGGCTAAGGTGAAGCTATAATTCAGTTTAAATGCTATATGTTACAGGCAAGCTGCTTATGATATATGGTCTCAGGAATTTTTGGAAACTTATCTTTGGATGTTATTGGCACAAAATAACAGTCTAAGAATTTGGTCCTCTGGGTGTAAAAGACAAATAAAGCTTCCTGTGGCATGACAACTTATAAAAGTTAACTCTGCCGCAAAACATGTGAGGGGAAAAAGGCTCTGAAACCTTTTCCTAGCTCTGGAATAGAAAAACCAGAGGATTGTAAGAATCTAGACAGTATGAGACTATGATCAGGAAAAATTCAAGATTTCTAATTCAGAAGTGACAGGTTACAGACAGAGAAAATTTGCAAAAGACACTATGATAAAGGACTGTTATCCAAAATATACAAAGAGCCCTTAAAAGCCAACAATAAGAAAATTAAAAACCTGATTTAAAAATGAGCTGGGGAACCTGGGTGGCTCAGTCCGTTAAGCGTCTGCATTCGGCTCAGGTCATGATCTCAGGATCCTAGGATCAAGTCCCACATCAGGCCTTCCACTCAGTGGGGAGTCTACTTCTCCTTCTCACTCTCCCTCTGTGCTCACTCTCTCTCTCTCTCTCTCACTATATCTCTCTTAAATAAATAAATAAAAATATTTAAATTTTTTAAAAAATGAGCCAAAGGCCTTAACAGACCACTCACCAAAGAAGATATACAGAGGGCAAATAAGCATATGAAAAGATGCTCCATATCATAGATCATCAGAGAAGTGAGAATTAGAACAACAGCGAGACACCACCACACCCTCTTAGAATAGCCCAAACCTAGAATCCTGGCAACACCAAATGTTGGCAAGGAGTGACAGAAGCTCTCATTCATTGTTGGTGGAAATCTAAAATGATACAGTCACTTTGGAAGACACTTTGGTAGTTTCTTTAAAATTTAGCATACTCTTACCATATGACCCAGAAATCATGCTCCTTGGTATTTACTCAAAGGGGCTGAAAACATATCCACGCAAAAACTTATACACAGATGTTTATAACAGCCTTATTCATAATTACAAAAACTTGGAAGCAACCAAGATGTCTTTCAATAGATAAATGATAAATTGTGGTACATCCAGACAATGGAATATTATTCATAACAAAGAAGAAATGAGGGACGCCTGGGTGGCTCAGTTGGTTAAGCGGCTGCCTTCGGCTCAGGTCATGATCCCAGTGTCCTGGGATCGAGTCCCACATCGGGCTCCTTGCTCGGCAGGAACCCTGCTTCTCCGTCTGCCTCTGCCTGCCTCTCTGTCTGCTTGTGCTCGCTCTTTCTCTCTCTAACAAATAAATAAATAAAATCTTTAAAAAAAAACACAAAGAAGAAATGAGTTATCAAACCATGGAAAGACATGGATAAATGTAAAGGCATATTAGTAAATGAAGGAAGCCAATGTGAAAAGACTATACACTATGTGATTCCAAGTATATGATATTCTAGAAAAGGTAAAACTATGGAGACAGTACAGGGATTCATAGGGAGGGGGAGATAAACAGGTGGAACAATGAGACTTTTTAGAAACTGTTCTGTATGATAGATACTACAATGGCAGATACATACTATTATACATGTGTTAAAACCGATAGAATGCATAACACAATGAGTCAATCCTCATGTAAACTATGGACTTGGGTGATAATGATGTGTCACTGTAGTTTCATTGACTGGTGGGAGAGGCTGTGCATGTGTGGAAATAGTGGATATATGGGAACTTTATGCTTTCCACTCAATTTTGCTGTGAACCTAAAACTTATTTAAAAAATGAAGTCTATT
This sequence comes from Taxidea taxus jeffersonii, assembly GCA_003697995.1. Classification (NCBI taxonomy): domain Eukaryota; kingdom Metazoa; phylum Chordata; class Mammalia; order Carnivora; family Mustelidae; genus Taxidea; species Taxidea taxus. The sequence goes on along the minus strand of RCUC01069231.1, from coordinate 9,076 downwards.
TTAGGGGCACCTGGGTGGCTCAGTTGGTTAGGTAACTGCCTTTGGCTTGGGTCATGATCCCAGGGTCCTGGGATCAAGCCCCGTGTCGGGCTCATTGCTTGGTGGGGAGCCTGCTTCTCCCTCTCCCTCTGACTGCTGTTCGGCCTACCTGTGCGCTCTCTCTCTCTCTCTCGGTCAAATAAATAAATAAAATTTAAAAAATAATAATAAAATAAAATAAAAAATAAAGTTTATTTTAAAAAAAGAAAACTGTGTGTGTGTGTGTATAATTATCATCTTCTGTATTTACAAGACTAATAAGAGGCAAAATTGTGAAACTGGAGCAAGTTGATCCTTGGGGTTTCCCAAGCTCTACTTTGAGTCCCCGTTCCCCATGCTAGAGTTCAGGGACTTCTCTACCACATGCTAAGTATGGTGTTTTAAATCCATGGGTAAACCACTCCTGCCCTCATAAAGTTTACAATTCAAAACAGAAGGGAAGCATTAAACAAGTAATTACAGTAGCTACACAGATAGCTGATTGAATTGTGATAAATTCCCTGAAACAACACAATAAGATCAAACCTAGTCAATGGAGTCAGGGATGACTTCCCTGAAGAAGAAATTTAATCTATAGCATGAAGGTTGGCTGGAAGCTAAGCAGGGCAAGGTGTATTCTTAGGTTGTGGGGTAGGGTTGAAAGAAAAGAAGCTCAGCATAGGAAATACCACACAGACAGGCTCTGAGGGAGGAGCGTTGTGGAGCATGAGGGAGAAACTGAAAGCCCACATGACTGTAGCACTAAAAGTGTGAGAGGTGGGGAGAGATGCAGCTGGAGAGATGGGTGGGGGACAGATTGTATTCTAAACTGTCCTAATAGCAAGGGTCAGCCACTGAAAGATTTTAAGCAGAAGGGTGATGGTATTTTATGTCTCCTTTTATTTCCAGAACCTAATCCAGTGCTTAAAACATCATGGGTGGCTCAATAAACATTTGACAAAGGAAAGATGGAAGGAAAATGAGGAAGAGATGGACACACTCATTTACTCAATTATGTATTATGTAATAAGTGGAATTCCAGCTGTCTGGAATTGGTAATGCGCCCACTAACATAATTCATTTTCTGAGTGAAATCATCATGGCTATCACCATCACCATCATCCATTATTTTTTTTTAAAGATTTTATTTATTTATTTGACAGACAGAGATCACAAGCAGGCAGACAGGCAGGCAGGCAGAGAGAGAGGAGGAAGCAGGCTCCCTGCCCAGCAGAGAGCCCGATGCGGGGCTCGATCCCAGGACCCTGAGATCATGACCTGAGCCAAAGGCAGAGGCTTTAACCCGCTGAGCCACCCAGGCGCCCCACCATCATCCATTATTACTCAAAGAATCATTTTCTTCTTAAAAACCCACAGTATGTTATTAAAAATTTTTATTATAATTTCAAATCAGAATATTCTCTTGTCAGTTCTGTGTGTCCAAGATCTGGGGATCACTCTAATTTCCATGTTTGCCATATCTGAAAATTTATGTGTACCTCTTGATGAGAGATATAAAACTCAACAGCAACTTTACTACTAATGATGAGAGGTATTGGTTTTTATTTGAAACCATTGCTCTTTAATGACCTAAATAGCTTTAGCACTTTTCCTAGGCTAGACAAAGGAATATTGATTTTCCTTTTTTTTTTTTTCTCCTGCCAGAGAAATCTTGCGTAATTCAGCTAACCTGGCTCTTTTGCCATTTTCTCCCATAGTTCAGCTGGGATTCTAGAGCATATAGAAATTCTAAGAATGAAGTGTTCTCCTTGTTGGCAATGCTATCCCAAAGGCAATTTACTCCTGTTCAGAGTCTAAGAGAAGTCCCTTCTGCTCTTTTGTGTAATGTCCTCTTCAAACAGATAAAAAATATGATCAAGTCTCATTTAAGTGAGGAGAAAATACTTCCTCAAGTTATGAGAGATGGGAGGAAGGTAGAGGAGGTAGCCATACTTACAAATTGAATAAAGGCAAGACAACCAGAATGCAGATGTTCCTCAGGACCCTGGGCAAATGTGAAAAGGGAGAAAAGGAAGCAAGACAACAAACTGAGGAGCCTCAGACAGCTCTCCCCAAAGGTGCCCAGGCTCCCTGGCAGCGCTGAGCTGGGCTCCTTTCAGATGGTGGAGGGCATTTCCTCTTGAATTCCCAGAACTCAGGGGGCTGTCTACCCTGTGGTAGATGGTTTGTAAATGTGTTTTGAATGGAATGGATGGAAGAAACAATGAGCAGCTAAATGACTAAATAAACAAAACAAAGCAACACATTTTGGCTGCCACATCTTGAAATTACTTGATCAAGCGAGGGTGTATTCAGCAGAACTGGTCAAGATATACCTGTAAGTATGGGGGCTGAGGAAGAAATATGCAGCAGAGGAAAGAGTGTTCTGAAAACACTTTAGGTGATAGGTCACAAACTACTGCCTGTGAGCCAGTCATCTGCTTTTATAAATGAAGTTGCATTATTTTTATTTATTTTATTTTATTTTGTTTTTTAAGATTTTACTTTTTTAAAAAAGATATATATGGGGGGCATGTAAGTAGGGGGAGGGGCAGAGGGAGAAACTCTTCAAGCAGACTCCCCACTGAGCATGGAGCCCCATGCAGGGCTTGATTTCACGACTCTGAGATCATGACCCAAGCTGAAGCCAAGAGTGGGATGCTCAACTGACTGAGCCACCCAGACACCCCTAAGATTTTATTTTATTTTATTTTTAAATATTTTATTTATTTATTTGACAGAGATTACAAGTAGGCAGAGAGCCAGGCAGAGAGAGAGAGGAAGGGAAGCAGGCTCCCTGCTGAGCAGAGATCCTGATGCGGGGCTCGATCCCAGGACCCTGGGACCATGACCTGAGCCAAAGGCAGAGGCTTTGACCCACTGAGCCACCCAGGCACCCCAAAGATTTTATTTATTTATTTATTTATTTTTTTACTTTATTTAAGCTTTATTTAAACATATGATGTAACCCCACCACCCTCACCCAACCCCTCTTCCCCCACCCCCCTCAGTTTGTTTTATGACATTAAGAGTCTCTTTTGGTTTTTCTCCCTCCCGATCCCATCTTCTTTCATTTTTACTTTTCCTACCACCTTAACTCCCACCCCCGTTGCATCTCCACTTCCTCATATCAGGGAGATCATGTGGTAGTTGTCTTTCTCCAGTTGACTTATTTCGCTAAGCATAATACACTCTAGTTCCATCCATGTCGTCGCAAATGGTAAGATTTCATTTCTTTTGATGGCTGCATAGTATTCCATCGTATATATATACCACATCTTCTTTATCCATTCATCTGTTGATGGACATCTAGGTTCTTTCCATAACTTGGCTATTGTGGACATTGCTGCTATAAACATTCGGGTACACGTGCCCCTTTGGATCACTACGTTTGTATCTTTAGGATAGATACCCAGTAGTGCAATTGCTGGGTCATAAGGTAGCTCTATTTTCAATTTTTTGAGGAACCTCCATGCTGTTTTCCAGAGTGGTTGCACCAGCTTGCATTCCCACCAACAGTGTAGGAGGGTTCCCCTTTCTCCACATCCTCACCAGCATCTGTCACTTCCTGACTTGTTCATTTTAGCCATTCTGACTGGTGTGAGGTGGTATCTCATTGTGGTTTTGATTTGTATTTCCCTGATGCCCAGTGATACGGAGCACTTTTTCATGTGTCTGTTGGCCATCTGGATGTCTTCTTTGCAGAAATGTCTGTTCATGTCCTCTGCCCATTTCTTGATTGGATTATTTGTTCTTTGGGTGTTGAGTTTGCTAAGCTCTTTGTAGATTTTAGATACTAGCCCTTTATCTGATATGTCGTTTGCAAATATCTTTTCCCACTCTGTCAGTTGTCTTTTGGTTTTGTTGACTGTTTCCTTTGCTGTGCAAAAGCTTTTGATCTTGATGAAGTCCCAATAGTTCATTTTTTCCCTTGCTTCCCTTGCCTTTGGCGTTGTTCCTAGGAAGAAGTTGCTGTGGCTGAGGTCGAAGAGGTTGCTGCCTGTGTTCTCCTCAAGGATTTTGATGGATTCCTTTCTCACGTTGAGATCCTTCCAAAGATTTTATTTTTAAGTACTCTCTACAATCATCATGGGGCTCGAGCTTACAGTCTTGAGATCAAGTCATATGTTGTACCAACTGAGACAGCCAGGAGCCTCAAATGAAAATGTATTAGAACACAGTGACACCCAGTCCTTTATGTGCTGTTTACAGCTGCTTTCAGCTATAATTGCAGAGTTGAGTAGTTGCAACAGAGAGCATAAGACCACAAGCCTAAAATATTTACTATCTGGACCTTTACCAAAATGTCTGCCCACACCTGCTTCACGTCAAAGGCAGAAAAAGGTTCCAATCCAAGGAGATCTAAGCAGGCAGGATCTAGTGTTATGGGATTCTCAAGAGAGTCAGAGTGAGAGGCTGAATCTCAGACACATAAAATGCTACAATTAGAAGGGAACTCAGAGTCTCCTGGATCAACCTCCTCAACTGTAGAAGGAAAAACTTTGGCTCAGAGAGGAAAAACAACTTGCTCAAGGTCACACGGTCAGTTAGTGGAAGCTCTAGGACTAGCAGAGACCACGAGAACTACCAGGTGTGGACTGCAACCAGATGTTGCTCAGAAGTCCAGAGTGAGTTTGTTCCCTGACTGTAGCAGAGACCCAGTTCCTGGGATCACATCACATCTTGGGGCTCAGGAACACATGACCATCTTAAGAAAAAGGCAGTATCTAGGTGAAGAAGGGAGAGGATTTCTTTCCCAAATTTCATTTTTTTAGTCCTCTGGACTTATGGTTGACTTTATCATAAAATATGTGAGAGTCAATGCCACCCAACTCAAAATTAACTTTGCAAGAAACTTGGAGAGGCTAAGAAGAACCTGGCAGATGTGTGTGTGTGTGTGTGTGTGTGTGTGTGTGTGTGTTTTAACCTATCTAAGAAGCCTCATGGAGAAGCAATTTTGACAGGTCCCATAAAGTATTCTGTCAATTGGTAATACCTAGTCCCAAGGCATTCCAAAACATAACATTCTGGGTAATTAAATAAACACATTGCCTCCCAGGCTTGGAACCACTCTAACACAGCCCATGTTGAAGGAAAACAACAGTTTCTCTAACTCCAGAGAAACTCAAAGTCCTGAAAGGTTAAATAAATCCCAGGCACATTAGAGCAAGGCTTCACTGGTCAGGGTCTAGGAAAACATTCCTCTGTGGTATGGCCCACCAAATATCACTGGCTAAACAAACTCCTTGCCACCAACCTTGTAGGCCAAGAAAGAGTTCACTGAAGAACTGGATTAAAGCTTTCCTGTAGCTGTGGAGTGTTACCTTCTATCCTTAGGAAATGGTGCCTGTGGAAGAGACAGGAAGAGCTCATACGGCCAGTCCCTCGTTCTGTTAGGTACAGAAACAGAGCCCAGAGAGATATGCCTATTGCCACAGATCATAAAACATAAGACAGTTTAGAATCTTGGCCTCTTTTCAACATACCACACATAAGAAAGCCTACCATAACACCTAGCAAATAGTAAGCACTCAACAAACATTTGCAGTATGAATGAATCAATAAATGAATTCAAAAACTGCACTCTCTGAATGCCTTACATGCTCTGTACACTGTTTTAGGCTCTGGAGATACAGTGCTGAACAAGGTCCCTGCCATTAAAGAGTTTACATCTGTGTGTGTGAGTGTGTTTGAGGGGTAGTAGTCATCATTGTTGTTGTCGTAGTAGGGTAGTAGTCAGTAGTAGCAGGGCTATTGGGGTAATGTGTTTTGAGGAGCAGAGAAATAATTACAATAACTAATATTTAATAAACATTTGCTATATGCCAGCTAGATACTGTTCTAAGCACTTTGTCTTAGTCAATTTGGGTGGCCGTAACAAAATACCATAGACTGGGTGGCTTAAACAACAGACCTTTGGTTCTTGATGTTCTAGCAGCTAAAAGGTCTGAGATCAAGGTACTAGATAATTCCACTCCCCCGTCAAGGCCCTCTTCCTGCCTTGCAGATTGCACTGTGTCCCCACAATGTGGAGATACTAAGAAGCTCTGGTCTTTCCTTCTTATAAGAACACTAATCCCTAATCCTATCATGGGACCTGTACTCTCATGACCTCATCTAAACCTAATTATCTCCCAAGGGTCCCACTTCCAAATACCATCATATTGGGAGATTAGTGCTTCAACATAGGAATTTTGGGCAGACACGTTCAGTCCATAACAGCACTATATATAAACCAACTCCTTTAGGACTCTCAATAACATGTGAGAGAACTACTCTTAAGCCCTTATTTCACAGATGAGGAAACAAGCACAGAGAGGTTAAATAGCTTGCTCAAGGTCATACAGTTCTAAGTGGCAGAGCCACGATTCAAACCCAGACAGTCTGAGCTTCATAGTCCAAAGTCTCACCCAAAGATCAAGGGGGTGAACAAGTGATCCAGTGAGTGAGTATACAGATGAGTGCGTAAAGAAACAAATACAATTCTTCACTGTGAATCTTTCATAGGAAAAAAAACCTTTCATAAAATTAGTTTTCAGAAGTTCCTTGTATGTAAGTAAATTACAGACATTCCTTAACTTATAAGGGGGTTACATCCTGATAAACCCATCACAAGGTGAAAATGCATTTAGTACATCTAACGACCAAGTGTCATAGCTTAGCCTCGCCTACCTTGAACGTCTCAGAACACTTACAGAGGTGTACACTTCGATGAAATCCTCTAATGCAAAGCCTATTCTATAATAAAGTAATAAATATCTCATGTTATTTATTAAACACTGTATAGAGAGTGAAAAACAGAATGGCCGTATGATACCGAATGGTTTAAGTGTATCGGCGGTTTACCCTTGTGATCACTGGCCTGAGTGGGAGCTCCCGCTTGGTGCCGCTGCCCAGCAACACCAGACAGTATCTTACCACATATTGCTGCTCCAGGAAAAGATCAAAATTCAAAATCCTAAGTATGGTTTCTACTGAATGTGCACTGCTTTTGCACCATCATAGACTGTCTGCGTAAGAAATTCTGACCATGGCAACTCTTTCCAAATCTTATTTGAAAAAATTTAGACACATAGAGTTTCTTTAAGTTGATGTATGTGCAAACTTCTTTCCTCAGGGGACAGTTTTCAGTTTATAAATCTAAACATCATGAAAATACCTAATATTTAATGAGCCTTAACATGTGTCAGATACTAAGTGCTCATTTTAACTCATTTCATCCTTATGTCCACCCTAGGAAGCAGGTGCTATTTTCATTTAATTTTACAGATGAGACAATTGAGGCACAGAGAGGTTAATTACCTTTCCTAAGGTCACAGAGCTAATAAAATGGCAGAGCTGGAGTCTGAATAGGGTGATCCCATTCCAGAGACTAGGAAATACTCTGCTGAGTCTCTCTGGTTTTTTTAGGGCCATGTTTCTCAACCTGACCTCATGTTGGTTTCACTTGGGAAGCTTCAAAAAAATGCTGATGTCTGGGCCACACCCCAATAAAATGGGGATATCTAGGAATGAAGCCTTGGTATTGCTCTTTTTAAAACTCCATTATAATTCTGATGCACAGTAAGAGTCCAAATATGCAGACTTAGGGAACATGTAATTGGCTCAAATCCCTCTGTGTTTTGAGCTTTCTACCCAAAGCCAACATCACAACAATCTCCACCTTCCCATGGCATCTGTGATTCCCAGGGACAGTCCACATCTCAGGGTGGCAAAGCTGACTCCCTGCCAAAAATTTCTATGGGGCCTGGAGATTCTGGTTTTTCTGAACTGTCAAGTCCATCTGCACTGGGTCTTCTTAGCACTGCCTGTAGGGAGGATCAAGGAGGAGCAATTCTGTTATCCCCCAAATCACTCTTAGCTAAGAGCAGCCTTCCTTAATTGTGCCAGGAGCTGCACAAGGAGCTTAACATACATTGTCATCACTCTTTACTCCTGGGATTTGAGGGAGGCCCAGTTAATAGATCTTTCTTCTTGCTACATGATTTCTAAACCAGTTGAGATAAGCAAAGGAGTTAGGCAGATGGAGATCAAAATGTTGGCTTTATTACAGATAAAGCTTGCTCCAGAATACGGAGTAGGTGTGAAGCAACAATGAGCTTCTATATACTATACCCCAGAATCAGACACTGAGCAGAAGTTTAGCAGATGGACAGATGTAAGTGGACCTGGAAGAGACTCCACTGGTGCTGTAATGCATGTTTATAAAGCACGATTGAATTGTAAGATATTATTACTAAAATAGAAACTGCACAATGACTACCTTACTCAGTGCAGGCACTATGCTTAATTATTATTAAGTCTACTACACAACAACAAACTAAGTGCAAAGTCATTTACAAATCTCCCTCAATTTACATGTAGCTACTATTTGCAACATTTCCCCACACCAACCCCCCAGAAAAGAGGAAGAGAAGAGATTTTATTGTATTTCCATCTTTTAAACTGTACTTATGGGCGCCATATGCAAGACACATGTGAGAGGCATAGCCACAGCACACCCCACATGGGCATCGCAAGCCATTTACATTAGATTTTCCTGTTACGGTAGCTGCAGGCACGTAAAATGTTTATTACTGTTATATTGCCATTGCTTTCATTCTACATATACCTGCTGCTGAGCATCTGGTCTTGTGTTGGAAAGAATGGGAGTGCATTGACGTTTTCTCTGGAACTCTAGTTTTCTTACTTTAACCAGACACTGGCTCTCCCTGGCCTTCCTCACTGGCCAGTCCTAAAGGCTAGACAGAGTCAGTAACTTTGTATTAGCTGAACGAAAAGAAGTCATGACAAATACTGCTTTTGCATTAAACTAACAGTCAAACAAAAGCAGGTCATTTTTAAAAAATATTTTATTTATTCATTTATTTGAGAGAGAGAGAGAGTGCATGAGCAAGCTGGGGGACTGAGAGGGACAAGCAGCCTCCACACTTAGTGCAGAGACCGATGAGGGATTCGATCTCAGGACCTTGAGATCATGACCTGAGCCCAAACGAAGAGTTGGAGGCTCAACCAACTGAGTCATCCAGGTGCCCCAAAAAGCAGGTCTTTTTTTTTT
>RCUC01069230.1:0-22905 GCA_003697995.1 Taxidea taxus jeffersonii | reverse complement strand
GCTCCCTGCTCAGTGGAAAGCCTGCTTCTGTTCCCTCTCTCGCTGTGTCTTTCAAAAAAATAAATAAATAAAATCTTTAAAAAAAAAAAACTGATGTGAAAGCAACAAATGAATGCAAAACAGTCTTCACTACTATTGATTACATGGCATTTAGTTTAATTTTTTTAAACTACTCTTAGCATAGATTTACATATACCACTTTCCCATCAAAAACTAAATCAAATTACAATTCCATTCTCAAAAAATGTTATGTGATTCTATAAGTCAAGATAAGACTGTGAAGCCAAAACTACCCTACAAATATATACCACCTGTCAGGGAAAACAAATGTCTTATTATCACCTTATTGCCAAAGATAAATTATTAATAACTGATATTTTCTTTAAGTGTCCACTTTTAGATAAACTTAGATACTATAAATATGCCTGAGGACTCCCAAAGCAATATTTGTTATCAGTATTTTATTTTATTTTTTTAAGATTTTATTTGATGGAGATCACAAGTAGAGAGGAGGAAGCAGCCTCCCCGCTGAGCAGAGAGCCCGATGCAGGGCTTGATCCCAGGACCCTGAGACCATGACCTGAGCTGAAAGCAGAGGCTTTAAACCACTGAGCCACCCAGGTGCCCCTGTTGTCAATATTTTAAAATAATGATTTTTACATCAAAATTTATGTAAATGAAATGTACTGATTTCTCCCCCATCCCCTGGAAAAGTCTGAAACAAAGCCTATGTGCCCTAAGAATTGTTTTTGGTAATTTTACCTTTTATCTTTGTACTTAAAACATATGTATATTGCAAACAAATCAAATGATGCAAAACAAATAAACCCTTTATAGACTACAGTCCCACTGTCTTTCTCAAAGGTAACATCTCATCCATTTGTTGTGATGTTTTCTAAATCTTATTCTACATGAATACACTTCTTAGGGGTTGTTATTATTATTATTATGATAATGATGATGATGAAGGAAACCATACTGCACACACATATTCTACAAACTGCTTTAGTAAAGGTAAAAATTATTTTTTAAAGATCTTATTTATTTATTTGACATATAGAGATCACAAGTAGGCAGAGAGGCAGGTGGGGGAGGGGTGGGGGGGAAAGCAGGCTCCCTGCTGTGCAGAGAGCCCTATGCAGGGCTTGATCCTAAGACCCTGGGATCATGACCTGAGCCAAAGGCAGAGGCTTTAAACCACTGAACAACCCAGGCGTCCCAAGATTTTATTTATTATTTGACAGAGATAGAGAAGTAGAGTGGCAGGCAAAAGGAGAGGGAGAAGCAGGCTCCCTGATATGCAGGGAGCCTGAAGCGGGGCTTGATCCCAGGACCCTGAGACCATAACCTGAGCCAAAGGCAGCCGCTTAACTGACTGAGCTACCCAGGCACCCCGAAGGTAAAAATTATTAATGATAAACAAAGGTTAGACACCAGCTCTGTACCACCATCCCCAGAGAGGTAAAAGTCCACCTATAATCATCTGTCAAGCTTCCATGGTAAAATTCCCATAACTGCCCATGTTTGCCACCATTTACACTCACACTGTCCCTCAGAGATCAAGCCCCAAAATGCCTGCACTGTTCTTTGTAAAGCAATCAAGCGAAAGGACAGTCAGGATACACCAAGAAAGATACCATCTGCCGTGAAGCACAGTAAGCTTGCTCGTTGCTAATGAAGCCTGGAAAGGGCAAACCGAGAGTGAGACAGGCCCAATGGGCATCTCATGAGTGCTTGGCACTAACTCTGGAAGCTGCCCCCTCATTCTTCCTTTGGATTCTTATCTTCTCCATGTTCTAGCGATGCTGAATAGAAAGGAACCCAAAATAGAATATTTCATTTGCACATTGTCTATTTTCAGTGAGTTACCCAGTAATAAGATACTTTTGTGGAGAAATACTTAGAGAGGGACGCCTGGGTGGCTCAGTTGGCTGAGCAGCTGCCTTCGGCTCAGGTCATGATCCCAGCGTCCTGGGATCGAGTCCCACATCGGGCTTCTTGCTCGGCAGGGAGTCTGCTTCTCCCTCTGCCTGCCTCTCTGTCTGCCTGTGCTCGTTCGCTCTCTCTCCCTCTCTCTCTGACAAATAAATAAATAAATAAATAAATCTTAAAAAAAAAAAAAAAGAAAAAAGAAATACTTAGAGAAAAATCTCTACACAAACTACATCTGTGGCACTCACTTCAAGAGCAGACACTTTTAATAAAAAATTCCTGTTATCACTCTGTATCAGATAGAAAGCGCTCCTCCTTCACCAGTACAGCTGGACCGTCTTCCTGTTTGGTTTCATTCCCGTTCAACTCAGCAGCCAGGGTCACTGTTTACCCATCCGACATCACGGTTTTCCAGTTATGAGCGTTATTTAATTAGTTCCTTCAACAAATCAAGTCGGTGTCGGGAGCTGTTTCTGTGGCTTAAACCACTACCTGCTCTAGCCCTCTGGAGTTCACCTTGGCACAACCCAGGATCCCCTGGGTTCCAGAACACCTCAGGAGTTGGGACAAAGCACAGGGGAGAGAGAATCAGTCCCCAGACAAGTCTGCATAAGACGATTTCAATGCTTCACACTTCAGCTGGAAATAAACTGTTTTCTGGACAGCTTTTAAAACACTGTAAGTGAATAGAGACTGCTTGTAGATCACCCAGGTGGGAAGTAAGTGGGCCACAAAACAGGACATCGATCTTCCAGCAAAGGTGCTGCCACAAAGAAAATTAGCTCTTGTAAAGGGACATGTGATTTCTTTACCCATGTTGCAATGAAGTTTTAGGTAATGGTGTGAGGTAATGATTGGGTAACTGATTTCTGAGCATCTCCTACAGGAAAGCATTGGTGGGCACAGAAATATGAAAAGACCCATCCTCTGACTATAAGAAAGTTGCAGCCTAATGACAGATACAGATGTGTAAACGTGTGACCAGAAGACAGGACCATGTGGACTGCTGGCACCAGGAGGAGCTCTGCGGGTATCGACGCCTTGGTCCCACTGAGAAACCTCCCAGAGGCTGACATTTGCTCCTCTCTTATCCTGACTCTCTTCCAGCATGAGAGGGGCCTAGCTGGGGGTTGGCAGTGTGAAGTGGATACTTAATATGAGCACACCTGTGTCCGGCTGTAGACACACCCTTCTCCCAGGGCTCCAACAGGGCCCGTGACAAAGGTCCCCCAGGAAATAAGGAGAAGGCAATGAAGGTGGTTAGAGACCAGAGAGAGAGAGAGACACAGAACCTGTGGTTTTTTGATGTCAGCAAAAATGGTAGTGTAGCCCTCGAGTAGGAACAGGATGCATATAGGATGCTTTGGCTATGTCTGAATACTTTTTTTTTTTTAAAGATTTTATTCATTTATTTGAGAGAGAGTGTGTGAAAGCAAGAGAGAGATGGAGAGCACGGAAAGGGGAAAGGGATAGAGGGAAAAGAAGCAGACTCCAGGCTGAGCAGGGTGCCCCTCACAGGACTCCATCCCAGGACCCTGGGATCAGGACTTGAGCCAAAGGCAGATGATTAACCCACTAAGCCACCCAAATGCCCAACAATTTTTTTCTTAATGTGATGCAGGTAATGATTAAGTTAGGTGTTTCTTCAGAATTGAAGATTCAAATTCACCTCTGGAGACTGATCACTGACATATGATAGAAAACACCTCAAGGGCCTGTGTCTGTGCGAAGCCAAAGCCAAAGCCAATGTTCTATCCTGGAAGAGGGGTCAAGACTGGAAGGAGCGAGCAGCCCCGCATGGTAACAAAAGGGTGTCAGGTGAGGCGCAGCTCTGCACACAGCATTTCCTTTTAGGGAAATTTCCTTCTTCTTGGCAGGAGAGGATCTACAGGCAGGGGCCTACATCCTGGGAGGAATGGGCAGACAGACGGAGGGCATTCCCTCTTATGGGCAGGTGAGCAGGTGCTCCCACCACACCAGAGAGGAACTTGGCCCTGGACTTCAGGGGCCGTCCCATGGAGGGTCCAGCTTGAAGGCTTTTCCCGCATCTTTCTTTCATGTAAAAGCCTTCCAGAAAGCATTGTTAAATATCATAATTTGGCCTTCACTCTGCTGTGTGGAGTGAAAGGATGGGCTCTTTTCCATGCTGGGGAAGAAGTGGTGCAGGGCAGAGAACCACAATCTGGGGACGCAGGTGGTAAGATGGTGAGCCGTGCCCTGCAGAAGAGCAGAGCAGCAGGGCGCACAGAAGGCGGCTGAGGTGGGGAGGGAAAGCCGGGGGGCCTGCGGGATGTGGGAGGGGTCCCAGGGGTACCTGGGTATACTGAGGGAGTGGAATTTTAACACTGGCACCAAGAAAATATCTGCATCTCTCCACAAACCCAAATACTTCATTCTGTTGCTAATGAGCCCCATGACAACCACATTTCCATTTATGTCTTAGCTCATAATAACTGGAGAACACCAACTATTCTTAGCCCAGCTTTCCAGTGCAAACATTTCCTTAGTACATTATATTCCTTCTCACCTCTCATCTCTATTCCCATGTTTGTATGGATTTTACATTTTCCTGAACACTTTTTTTTTAAAGATTTTATTTATTTATCTGACAGACAAGTAGGCAGAGAGGCAGGCAGAGAGAGAGAGGAGGAAGCAGGCTCCCCGCGGAGCAGAGAGCCCCATGCAGGGCTCGATTCCAGGACTCTGGGATCACCACCAGAGCTGAAGGCAGAGGCTTTAACCCACTGAGCCATCCAGGCGCCGCTGAACACTTTTTTAAAAAACACAAAATACCAATAACCAATAAAAGAAGCAAAATTTTTGTCTCTATTTTTGAAAACACTCCCAATTTATTTACCATCATTGGTGCTACTTACATACCCAAGTTTGAAAGAAAAAGTCTAAAATCGGTTTAAATGATTTTTATCAGAATCATTAACATAAATTAGAGTAGATTCTATATATTTTTTTCTAATACTATCTTTAATAGGCCTGCTTTCTGGCCCACTTCAAATCACTCCTCCTCTGCATAATCTCCTATTATTTATGAATAAATAGGTAAGCTCCTCCCTGCTTGACTGGAAAAACCCACATTATAAACAGTTGGGTAACCCAGGAGAAATAGGTCCACCGGCCTGGGACCCATTGGCCTGGCACCCATTGGCCTGGTAGATTGGGACAGAAACACAGGCCCTTCCCCAGGGTATGCTGGGCAGCTGATAGAACACAAACTCCTACTGGAAACAGAATCTGTAGTTTCTTCCCTGTGTAACACTCTCCAATTATTCCACTCCCTCACAGCCTTCTCCACAGGACTGTCATGGGAGCCCCAGGCTGTCTATTTGTGAAATGTTCCTTTTTGCTTCAAGTTTCCCATCACCCACCTCTTTTCCCTGCAATTCTCTGGCAAAAGCACCTTCTTCTTCCTTTCTTTCTCCTTCCTTCCTTCCTTCCTTCCTTCCTTCCTTCCTTCCTTCCTTCCTTCCTTCCTTCCTTCCTTCCTCCCTCCCTCCCTCCCTTCCTTCCTTCCTTCCTTCTTTTCTCTCTCCGTACAAAGAACTGGCAGTATTGGTCACTTACTTTTCTAGCTTCCTTTCTGTTTCTGAGGTACCGGCTCTCGCCGCACACCAATAATACGTTTAACCCAATTGGATTTTTTTTTTCTCTGCAACAGTTAAGCTATGAAACAAGACAGAATCTTGTTTCCTCTGGTACCAGAGTGACTCCCACAATAGCTAGTGGGAAAGGCTGATGACACTTTGATCTCCACTTACCAGCATGAAAGAACCAAAGCTTTTTACTCTGCTGGTGACTGATCATTACTGCGGTCCAACTAGAGGGAATTAACAAATATTAGCAATCCAGATTGTGTTTTTTCAATTACCATAGTCCCCAAATGTGCCACATGCTTTGTGGGAATGAACATCATATTGACAACCTATTGCTGTTAAAGAAATGGAACACACTTTGCCTTGATAAACCATTGGATGCCCTAGAGCTGATAAAACAGTTGTTGGTTTACTGATGTGGGAAGGAAAGGCATTCAGGCTTAATTGCTCTGGTGAAGGATAGAGACAAAAAGGAAAGGAGAGGTCTATATGCACCACAGAAATTTGTCTTAAGAGAGGAGTCACTAGGAAAACCAGGGGGAGGGCACTTCGGGAAGAGGGATTAGGACTGCACAGACCACTGGGGTTAGAAAGAGTGAGCTTTTAGAGAACTAGAATTTAGGGAGTGCATGCAGAAATGACAAGAAATGGGAGAAGAGGGCCCCCACCTGGAAGGAGGAGTCCTAACTTACTCATCTTTGCATCCTCAAAGCCTGGCACATGGTATCTTCTTTTGTGACAGCTGCCTCATCTTCAGCTTTGAATCCACGGTTGGCCATAAACATGGAAAATGCCAAGCCAAACTTCAGAGAAACATCTTCTGTTTGCTTCTCTGTATGTTTGTAAAGTTAATCTAGAAAAGTTCTCTCAGTCACAACATGCCCCAGGTGCAAATACGTATAATATATGAAATGAGGTACATAAAGAACACAGCCACCTCTCCTAGTGTGAAATGTTCCATATGATTCCGTATGATTTCTTAGTATCTACGTAGACACTAAGAAAGCTGCCATATATTATTACCCCGGCTCCCACTTCCTGTTCTCAGCACTACCTCACTACCTACCCCCCCCCCCCCCCCCCCCCCCCCCCCCCCCCCATTCCTTCCCCCGCCTCCCCCTCCCTGTTCTCGCCCCTCCCTCACTCCCTCCCCCCCCCCCCACCCCCCCACCCCTGCTCTCAATTTCCACCTATTTATCTACTTTCCTATTTCCTGTACTCGCTACCAAGTCTCTCCCCAAATCCAATACACCCATCATCATTCCAGGCCAGTCCCCTTGCTTCCTTACCCCAGGCCTTTACCATATGCTGTTCCTTTTGCCTAGAACGTCCTCTATCTGTGCTTCTTGCCAACATTCCGCAGACTTTATTTTGTTTCATTGCTTGGCAGCATGTGATACTGTTGACTATACACAACTCCGAACCTGCTTCATTTTTCCCACTGGAAGGCAAGAGAACGTCAGAGTTCTGGCTTTTAAATGATTTTCTAGCTGTGTTACACTGAATGTATTACAAACCCATCTAAAGCTCAGTTTCCACAACTATAAAAGAGAAAAAAATAGAACCTACTTCGTAAGATTAGTGTAAGATTTACGTTAATAATGAATGGGTGGGAAGCATGTAACACAGTCCCTAGCATGCTGCAAACTGCTCACTGCAAGTCAGCAGCTCTTAGGCATACCCTATTGTTTAACTTTTTACGCCACCTCTCTCCACCTCCTGCCAAAAGCAGAGCCATCGCTCACTGAGATGGCTTTTGTTTCCTTTTCCTTTTCTTCAGTTCTCCCTCTCCTTGCCTACATCTAATCAGACCCGAAATTCTATAAATTCTACCTTCTAAACATCCCATGAATACTAGTCAGGAGTCTAGGCCACACAAAATAGGCATGAACTGAGTAGAAGAGACCTTGAAAATAAGACAAGTCAAGATAAAAAGTAGCTATAGATAGGAAGGTAATGCTAACATCCTTGATAATTAGGTCTTACTGACTAAGGGAGAGAAACAATAACAGGGCTTCAAAACTATTCACATCATGGATCATGAAGTTCTTGGAATTCTTCCTTCTGTATCAAACCTTATAAATATAATTGCTTCATATTTACTATTCCTTGAAAACAGGGGAGGCAAGAATGCCCACATAGCTGATGTTTAAAAAGTTGGCAAGGTACCTAATTTGGAAGAGATTGGGAAAGTATTTGGAAATCTCCTGGAATAATAAAGTAGAAATAGTTTTCCTTCAGATGGACAGAAGTCACCGTGCATGTAAAACCAAGACTCATTTAGCAGTACTAGGTCTTGGGATCTGTGAAAGGATTTCTTGCTATCACACATCTCGTAGCTGAGGGCTCCCATATTGGCTCCAAGCCACTTAGTTAACTTTCCATATATTGTAGTGTGACTTCCATGTTTTAAATGAAAACGGTACTACATGATTTAAGTACCACATGTTAAATGTAAATTCCTTTCATGAATAAACATTTACCTAACATCTGATAAAATCAAAGTACCATGTTAGGGACACCGAGGCTCAAGATATTCCCACGGCACTGTCAGCTTCCCGACATTCAGTCTCTCTGAAATCCATTACCATGTACCCATCCTTTTTTCCCCAAGAATCCCTTTTCAGTACTATTTGACTTCTTGAACACCCTAAGAAAGTGTTAAATAATTTTGACATTTTTGAATGATGCTTATTTTAAATAAAATGTTTTAATGTAAATAAGAAATAACAAAAGAATTTGGATAATACTTATGAAATACGAACACAAAGTTTTTTCTTCCCAATGAACCTTTGTTATGTGTTTCCAAGTAATTTTAACTTATAAGGTAAATACATAATTGATCACAAAAAAATGACTATATCTTATTTGGTAGTAGAGTCAACTCTATATTAAAATGCAGACAAATTAAAATATCCATTACAAAAAAAACCCAAAAACAAAAATCTGCTTTTGTTACCTGATTTACATTTTGCACCAAAAAATATCACCCTGTTTAGTAATGGTCAAAGTCAACAGTTTTAACCTCAGTAAATAAAAACTAAATTGGACAAAATTATCATTACATTTGCTCAACTACTAGAAACACCTTAATATTACTATATAAAAAGTGGTATTATTATCACTTTATATTCTGTTCCTTACTA
This sequence comes from Taxidea taxus jeffersonii, assembly GCA_003697995.1. NCBI lineage: Eukaryota > Metazoa > Chordata > Mammalia > Carnivora > Mustelidae > Taxidea > Taxidea taxus. Next base: position 14,219 of record RCUC01069230.1, on the reverse strand, counting down.
ATAACTTCCTGTACTTAACCAATGGCTCATTACAAATATAAATTTCATGATATATGGCTTAGAATAAAGCCAGTTTACGATTCACAGACCTGTACCCCTGGGGATAAAAACATAAATAAAAAAAAATTAAGGGGCACCTGGGTGGCTCAGTGGGTTAAAGCCTCTGCCTTCGGCTCAGGTCATGATCCTAGGGTCCTGGGATCGAGCCCCATGTCGGGCTCTCTGCTCAGCGGGAAGCCTGCTTCCTCCTCTCTCTCTCTCTGCCTGCCTCTCTGCCTACTTGTGATCTCTCTCTGTCAAATAAATAAATAAAAATCTTAAAAAAAAATTAAACAAGGAAAAAAAAAGAATAAATCCAGTTTAAAGTAATATAATGGCCAAAACCATGCTATTCACTAGTAGTGTTTCACTGAATCAGAGGCCAACTCAGAAACAGGTCCTGGGGACTCTCACCTGATCTTCACTCACTGCTCTGAAAGGCTCTGGACACACCTTCAGTGGCTCTAAAACTGATTCCTTTTTTTTTTTAAAAACTGATTCCTTTTTAAGGGTAAAGTTTTTAAGGGGCACCTGGGTGGCTGAGTCATTTAAGCATCTGCCTTCGGCTCAGGTCATGATCACAGGTTCCTGGGATGGAGTCCCGCATGTGGCTCCCTGCTCAGTAAGGAGTCTGCTTCTCCCTCTGCCTCTATCTGCCACTCCCCCTGCTTGTGCTCTCTCTCTCTCTCCCTCTCTCTCTCTCTGTCAAATAGATAAATAAAATCTTCTTTAAAAAATGAGTAAAGTTTTTAAGCAGTAAATATGTTTGTAGTTTTTTTTTAAGATACTAAAACAAACATCATTACTGGAACACATTCATGGGCACCCTAAGGATTTCCAGAACCATCAGCTGGGAAGCACTTAACCATTTTGAAAATGTGTTGTCCAGAACAAAATGATGAAGAGCCCTGGTGAGCATCTGTTGCATGAGAAAGTCCAATTTAAAGACAGAAATGCAATTTCCTAGAAGGGCAAGAATTAGATGCGAACAAAAATGAGATGATCTCACAGAAACGAAAGGTTTGAAGGAAAGGAAAAAAATTAAGGTGTAAAGGAAAATGGAGAAGAAAAAACAAAGTGGAAGGGCGCCTGGGTGGCTCAGTGGGTTAAGCGTCTGCCTTGGGCTCAAGTCATGATCCCATGGTTGTGGGATTGAGACCCATATCCATATCCAGCTCCCTGCTGGGAGCTTCACCTTCTCCTTCTACCCCTCCCCCAGCCACTTGTGCTCCTTCTCAAATAAATAAATAAAATCTTTAAAAAAAGAAAAAACAAAACAAAAAAAAAAAAAAAAAGAAAAAACAAAGTGAAGATGGTATTAAGAAGGACCCTGCATTTGTGTCTTCCTTTGTACAGAAGCATGAGACTTTTTGCTTTAATAAAGAGGCAAAGGAAGGAAGCAAATCCCTGCCCAACTGAATTCAGTAATCCCTCCATGAAAGGAAATATTTTGTCAAGAATCAGAAATTTCCTTGGGTAATTGGAGGCATGAAAGAATACAGGTGTCACAATTTACCCTCTCATCTCTTTCTGGGTTCAATCTCTTAGTTGTATCAAGGAAATCACTACTAAATGCAAGGAAATGAAAAGTGATCTAAAATAAGATTTGATTTATATCACGGGATCAGTAAATAACAAAGACATATAAATCCCCCCTCCCAAAAGGTTACAGGAATAAAAGACTGAACACTAATAAGCACATAGAAAAATTAAATGCCACCTCACCTGGGATGTACAATTCTTTTGGGGTTAGTATTCCCAGGTCATGGCATTCATGAGATTCTCAAAGGGGAAGGTGATCCCCCAAATTTAAGAGCCACTGCTGTCGATGAAACAAGAACACCTCAGTTAAAGATAAAGGGTTTTGGTTTGCTTTATATCATTGGATTACTCCATTTTTTTTTCATTTTGTTATTGTTATTCTTTGTTTCAGCTTTGGCTGAAGGGAATCATAATAAAGACCATTCATTTTAGTAAGAGACTGAGCCAAAAAAGGGGGACCTTAAAAACTGTAAGAGTTACAGTTTCTATACATGATTCTTTCCAATATAGCCACCCAGCACCATAAATCCTTTGGTATTGTGGATGAGCAGATCACCAAGAAGGTGAGAAAACCCCAAATAGCAATCTGAACATCTCGTCAACCTCAAAATCGTGCCTAGAAATGAACCCAGGGCCTCTGGATCTTGGCCAGGGGCCCCTTCTCTTCTCCACCCTGTGAGAAATCTCCAGGGGAGACTAAGTCTTGTTTTGCGTTTAGAGATGGCCTTAAACAGCAAGAAAAATGGTACAGGAGATAAATATATGTAAATAAATATTAAATATTATAGTGAATATAAAAGCCTTTCTGGACTCCAAAAGCCAGCAGCCCCTGAACCCTGAATTATAAAAGCATCCAATGATGGTTCAATGCACAGAATCTGGCCCTACCCCTGTCCCCCTAGGTGCCACTCTACTGTATGGCAGCACATTGGGATTCACAGTGAAGTCTCTTTCCTTGAGAAGAGAGAACTAGGTAATAAAAAAGCCCTCCAAGATCTTGAATAGTGAAGTGATGAAAGGACAAGTGGGAAAACCGCCATGAAGAGGGGAAGACAGAGATTACAAAATAATTGGATCTCACCCAGGAAACAGACAAAGCACATGGAAAGCATATTTTAACTATGAAAAGCAAAAAGATATACAGCTTGAAATATGTTAATATAATTTGAAATCTAATCAGCCTATAAATGGTATTTTGGACCAGAGCGAAGTATTGCCAAATGGAGTGTGCAGAACGCAGGCATGCCGAGCAGCCCTGGGAGAGCACCCGTGGGGTATCAGAGGACAAGTATTACTCCATCCTGCCATGAACATTCACTGTTTTTCCTCTTAGTTGCCTAAGTTTGGAATTAATTCAGAAAGGCTGTATGTGCAAAGAGTGCAAAGATAATACATGGTTCACTGTGCTAAATCCGGCTGCATAATCTTCTCTGCTCTAAGTTACTTATAAAACCTCAGTGAAACCCAGGGCTCTTCACACAGAGCTGCAGAGGATAAAGATCACAGGGAAAGGTTAAAGCAGGATGTACTTAGTAAATCCATAATTTTACACTTGACTTCAAAGGTAAAAAAGAGTCTTTGCTATACATGCATATTGAAAGGTGAGGTCAACACTTAGAAGCTAAGGCAATTTAAAAGCAGTTCAGTGGTTGCTGGGCTGGGGGATGGGAGTGAGGGATGATGGCCAGTGGGCATATGAGGAACCTTTTGTGGTGAAAGCAATCTGACACTGGATTGGGGTGATAGTTGCAGTACCCTCGAAATTTCTTAAAATCATGAAAAGTATGCTGACAATAGATAAATGTTATAGTATATAAGTTATACTTTAATAAAGCTATAAATACTTTTTAAAGGTGATGTGTTTGGGGTGACTGGGAGACTTGGTTAAGTGTTTGCCTTTGGCTCAGGTCATGATCTTTGGGTCCTGGGATGGAGCCCCACATCAGGCTCCCTGTTCAGCAGGGGACCTGTTTCTCCCTCTCTCTGCCACTCCCCCTGTTTGTCCTCTCTCTCTCTCTCTCTCTCTCTCTCTCTCCCTCTATCAAATAAATAAATTAAATCCTTAAAGTTGACATGTTTAAAAATTCAACAGTATTCCCATTCTATAAGATAGTTGTACTTCCTGGTGATGAGTTACATTAAGAACATTCTTTTTCCATTGTTGTGAATAGAAATCTTTATGACAGCTTTTTAAAAAAAAAAAGTCTTGGATGTTTTTTAAAATTACTGAAAATGGATTAATTTCATAATCAACTATCAAACTAGGAAGAAAAACTGAGAAGCAATGGAAGCAGAACATTTCAGTAGCTTTCTCAACATTTACTACTCTCTTGGCAACCCACTCAATCTTTTCTATTGACAGATCACTAGAATTTGATAATTTCAGAAGGGAGGTATTCTTAAACTCCAATGGGTAAAGTAGATAAAACAGCAATGAATCATGAGCATTCTTACCAAAAAAAATGGATGCATGTGAATTTTATATACTCAAAACACCACAGAAAGCCAGGTATGGCACCGTGACTGTCAGTGTTGGCTGGTCTCCAACACGTACTAACCACGTGGGTAGGCTTGTTACTTTTCCCTCCTTGGTTCCTGCACCTGCAAAATGGTGGTAACAATAGTGTCCATCACACAATTGTGTTGAAATGGAAAAAGGGCAATCTTTGATGAGGGCCTGGCATAAAGTAAACATTCAAGAAATGCTAGCTGCTGTTCTATTCTTGTTGATGGTATTATCCCTGGGTTGGGTTCGATGGACATATGATTTTGTTCTCTTTCCTACAAAGCCTCACACTCAGGAACATTTCCAGTCCTGTACCTTACTGGAGGACCAATTACTCAACAAAGCTCATGCCAACTATTTCCAGTTGTTTTAAAAGAAAATATCTTCCAACTCTTGATTCATTACACAATTCAATAGTGCTCATCTGCTGGCACAGAGCCAGGGCTCTATCCCAGAATGGGTATGACACACTTGCTTCAGCTGGTGTTAAACCAAATTATAAGGCAAATAGGACAAAAGAAAGGTCAGATGAACAGAATCCATTTCCAGTGGGGTCATTTACAGTAAGGTCCTTCTAGAGGAGAGGAGCACCAGAGAATTTCTGCCTATATTCTATTTCTATATTTCTAATATAATCATTGAAATACACAGGGTAAGGCCTCATTTTTCCTTTTGAAAAAAAAAGTATTTTAAAGCCTTGAGAACAACAGTATTATTACTGTTGATAACTCGTAAAACATACTAACATTTCCCCTAGTCCTTCTTCTTCCCCTGTTGTGCCCCAAAATATATGTATGTCCAGGTAAAAAACCCCTAAGTCAAGTTCCCACACATTCTGATAATCTTGTGAAGTCCTGACAATAACTTCCATCTCACTTTGACTGATAGAGGAAATAAATAGTCATTTTATAGACCTGACTCCTAGTACTCATCACTAGGAAAGTACAGGCTGGTAACACTGAGGGCTAATACATTATTATTTAGTTTCAAGACTCCTATGCCACAAGCTCTGAGTACAGGAACTAATTTAAATGTAAAGCCAGTTACTAGCACGCTGGCTCACAAAAGTAGGCTTTTAATATTATTTATAATCTGAATGCACTATAAGTGTTATTATAGTATAAACTAGAATACATCCTTTAGTTAGTTAAAATATAAAGGTAACATTGCACGAGTGGTTTTTGACAACCACATTTCCAAATAATGTAAGGATACCCTCAAATAAAATTAACTATATCAATCATCTCCCATTTACATGAACACACAAATATGAAAATGTGTTTCTCTAGGAGAAATCCAGAGATTCACTCCTGGATCCTAGAAGACTCCACCTCTTTTTTTTTTTATCTCACCTTTTTAAAAAAAGATTTTATTTATTTATTTATTTGACAGAGAGAGACACAACAAGAGAGGGAACACAAGCAGGGGGAGTGAGAGAGGGAGAAGCAGGCTTCCTGCTAAGCAGGGAGCCCGATGTGGCACTCGATCCCAGGACCCCGGGATAATGACCTGAGCCTAAGGCAGAGGCTTAAGGACTGAGCCGTTCAGGCGCCCCAGGACTCTACCTCTTATGATCCTATCATGAGAAATTTTTCTAAATGCTCGCACTACCCAGTGAAAGAAAACACCTGGCACAGAGCCCAAGCTCAACAGATGTCTACTGATCTCACCAATCTACAAGAACATGCACATTCTTAATATTAAAAGGCACTTAAAACATTAAAGCATGACCATCTCAAGAGAGCCCATGTGAAACTCTTGAACCAATTTTGCAAAAATCAAAGATTACTCTGTCAATAATCTGTTCACCTAACACACTCTGCCACAGGTCTTCTTCTTTGACCACTATTAACAATAGGCACCACACAATAAAATCATGTATGAGATTATATTTCCTCTACCTGAGAATATCACAGAGGCATCGGTACATGCCATGAGATCTTCTCTTTTCCTGTAAGGTTAATAACTGTAGCCAACTGCAACAAGAATTTAATAAACAGACGTATTTTTTAAAAGATTTTATTTGGAGAGAGAGAGTGTGCACACGGGCATGTGGAGCAGAAGGAGAGGCAGAGAGAGCAGGAAAGAGAGATCCCAAGCAGACTTCATGCTGAGCATGAGCCTAACACGAAGCTCGATCTCACAACCCTAAGATATGACCTGAGCCAAAATCAAGAGTCAGACATTCAACAGCCTGAGTCCCCCAGGAACCCCTGAACAGATGTATTTGTTAAATAAAGGGTGGCTTCATCTACCAATTTGTCATGAAAGGCAGATAAAGGAGAAAAGGAACTTTTGCTATGGAAGGAAATAATGAGGTTACTAAAAGACGAAATGGCCAATATGCCCATGCTATCCCTTTCACAGCACACCAATTCCAGAAAAGTCTTCAGAAATATGTAATTAAAAAAAAAAAAAAGAAATATGTAATTTTACTTTTCCCAGAGCCACTGCATTAGCCAATGGCAAAAATCAACTTTATGTTGGTTCTGTATAGAGACTCCATTTATTTCTAGAGCTTATTTTTCTCCCCAACTTGGTGCCATAACCCCAGAGACAGAGTTGACCTTCCCATTCAAACAAGTCCCTGTTGATGGGGTCACTGGGCATTGTATGACTGTTTGCAAAGCCATATCTGCCTAAGTGGTTTGTAGTCAATGCCAGGCAACAGCTGAATTACATCACCTCAGCCTCTTAACCTCCCAGGCTGTATTATAAGAAAACCACGATGATTTTGATTGCTAGGTGATTACTTCACACTAGTTTAACCGATCCCTTGTTTTCAGCAGCAGAGTCTGTGATACAAAAGACTCTTGGCCATTAAATCCCTAGGCATGCTAGCCAGAAATTCTTTTCCAACATTACCCCTCCATTCCCTGTGCATATTAAAAATTTCCCCATGTTCTTCCAGATATCGTCCATGTTGAGAATTTTCCCATGCATAGAGATTCTGCCTGACAATAGTTGGGAGATCTAAAACCAACTCTCCGGAAGAGCTTTGATGACTTCAAATCATCCCCACGGAAGATATTTAGAAAAACCATGAGGAAAATATTAAATCTGTGCTGCCTATGGAGGGGAGCATAGAGATAACTTCTAACAGCATGCATATGGACTCTGTGGCAATCATGTGCGTTAATCTCTCATCAGGATCAGCATCGCCACAGTAATTGCCCAGCCTTCTCTGAATCTCTTAACTTTCATTTATTCTCCATAGAGGAAGTGATCCATCCCCCACACACCAGCAGCCCACTGAGGCTACATTGCAGTGGGCACACATTTCATACTAATGGACTGGCTGCTTTCCAGAACATCTTGTTAGTTGATGTTAACATTGATGTTCAGAATATGCAAATAAAACTGCTAAATAAGATAAAATTGATGTCCTTCCATCTACCAAGTAACAGCCTGGATTTGCCATCCTCAGGTCTTTGGATTAATGTTCCATTCATATTGCTTAGTGGCCTAAGTAGTGCTTCCTCCTCTTGAATGTGAATATGGATCTCACCAGGATCTTGTTAAAATGCATATTCTGATTCAGTAGGTCTAGGGTGGGCCTGAAAGTCTGCATTTCTACAGACTCTCTGGTGGCATTACTGCCACTGTCCTCAGACCACTTTGGTAACAAGGCTATTAAGAATATGGCTGAGGGGCGCCAGGTGGCTCAGTGGATTGAAGCCTCTGCCTTCCGCTTGAGCCCCACATCGGGTTCTCTGCTCAGCAAGGAGCCTGCTTCCTTCTCTCTCTCTGCCTGCCTCTCTGCCTACTTGTGATCTCTGTCTGTTAAATAAATTTTTAAAAAAATAAAAAAATAAAATAAAAAAGAATATGGCTGAAGCGTTTACTTGAACATACCGCAGGACTTTTTACAACTTGTTTCTATTGTATAACTAGTTACTGGTTGCCAAACTATTATTTTGAAAGTGGACACCAGTTCCCATGCTATTATTTTGAAAATACATTAAATGTCTACTTTTTTTTTTTAACAAAAGATAGTGCTGAAGGTCTTCAGTATCACTTTTTGGGGTGGTTGATGAGAGGGGAGTGGGGTGCTTAGAGTGCTCAGAAGCAACAGTATTTCTGCTTGTCTTCACTTTCCAAAAGAGTGAGCTAAAGAAAATGCTATCTCTTTGTTGTACTTCAATAAGCAGTAAAACTCAAAGGACTGTATGGTAGACAGAAAATTTGAATCATAAGCACAATAATAAAATTTTTTTCCCTAAAAAAAAAAGATAGTGCTTACCTTGAATTATTTTCTTCCTAAGAGATTTTCTAAAAATAAAATATTGATTTTATCTTACTACCTGCTAAGGTAAGTTTAGTTTATGGTCTTCCAAGAAGAGAAAAAGAAAGAGCAGAACAATCTCTTATAGGGACAGTCCTGGCCCTAAAGTTCCATACTCTATATACCTATCAAGCCACAAGTTAAAAATCAAGAATCACATGTGGAATTTAAGAAACTAAACAAATGAGCCAAGTGAAAAGAAGAAAGGCAGGCAGGCAGGCAGGCAGGCTGGCAAACCAGGAAAGAGATTCTTAACTACAGACAACAAATATAGCTACCAGAGGGGAGGTTGGTGGGGGGATGGGTGAACTAGGTGATGGGGATTCAGGAGTGCACTCTCTGTGATGAGCACCATGTATTGCATAGAAGTGTTGAATCACGATACCATACACCAGAAACTAATAATACACTGTGTATTAACTAACTGGAATTTAAATTAAAAAAATAAAAAGAAATTCCACTTAATAAATATTAAGCATCTCACAAGGGTAGCCAAGAATACAGAAGTCAATAAAACACTGTCTTCTTTCCCTAAGACGTTTCTGTCTTATACAAGTGCACAAATGGCTGTAACACAAAAAAGAAATGATTTGGCATGGAAAGAAAATTACCTTGTGTTTTTTCCTCCAGGAAAGACTCATAAAGGATCATGGTTATTGTGTTTCTGTTGCCCTAATAAGCCTAAGTTATCTGATATTTATGGAAAACTACTAGACTTATTTCATCAGACAGGTTTTGGAAAATGCCTGTAGATTTTTCCAAGAGGGTACTAGACAGTGTGGATGAATTCTGAGACACTTTTAACCTCCATTAACTGATTATATTGAACAACATCTCAAGAGTCACTATTTGGTGTTTGCTTTTCAATCTGACTTTAGAACACTACTATTCTCAGCCATAAGTCAGAACACAGAAGTTCTGCAAGAGAGTTACTAGAGCGGAAAGCTTATTAGACCACTTGTCTTCCAAGGATCTTACACTGGGCAATAACAAAGTTAGAGAGGAAATGGCTTAATAATTTCAAGGTATTTCCCTACATGAATGTGCATAGTATCATAAGAAATTACAAGCAAGAGACCAAATTATATACAGAGTAGATCAGAATTTTTTTTTATTAAAGCAAGGGAAATAAAACCAATATATGCCACCTCATCAATGAGACAGTGGGCCATTTTATCCTAATATTTTCTCGTTTATTTCAAAATTCTTTACAATGATCTATATTAATCCCATAATAGAAAAGGCCAATTAAAACATAAATATCCCATCTGTCCCTCTGTTTCTGTGGCATGTTGTTTACAACACAGTTCAGATTTAAAATTGGATATCTTAAGTTCCACTTAATTTCTGAAACTGCCTTTCTCACACAGAAACCTGAGCACAGGACCAGCTGACTAAATGACTCTTTATATCATCCCAGCATGCTCCCTCAGGGCATGGGAAACTCACCAGCCAAATCAGGGCTACTGGCCTTTGTGAAGCAGAAGTCACCATTAGGAGACAATCCCAAGCCCAGAGTCCTGTGAAAGTGCCCAAAGCACTGTCAGCATACTAGAGAGAGGGCTCAGGGAACACATCTTCAGTTCTAGAGTGGGACACAGGGGAACTCAGAATTCATTTTATAGCAAATCAGTATTCAATTTACAGAAAACTGACTTTTGCTGAGACTAAGCCTTAAAATATACATCACTGCAGGAACACACAATTAATTACATTATCAGAGCTGCTCAGACTGGAACAAAAGGACTTAACTCTTCTCTATTTGAGGGAGTTAATAGCTATGTAAGGACAGGTATAGCTTGTAAATCCTAAATATCAACAGAAAGCACGTAACCTAAAATAGCCCATTCTATCCCAGGCACTTTAATTCTCTAAGTGAAGATCATAATTACTCTTAAGCTCCTTTTTCTTTGAAAACAGCTAAGATTTCCCATCAATTCAGAGCTCTAACAAATCACGAGGATGGTTTAGCATGTGCTCTAAGCTTTGCAGGAAATTTTAATTTGACATTTTAAAATGTAAGCTGAATTATCTGTATCAACTGTGTGTTTATATCAGTTGCAAACAAAACTAAAAGGTGTTACATTCACTTTCACAACATAGATAATATACCAATCATATAGTTAAAAAAAAAAATCTGTCGACCAAGAATGAAGGCTTTAAATATGCTTGAAGAAGTTAATTAGAGCTATTGCAGAAGTTTTTTTTTTAAAAAGGGGAAAAGCCACTACCACCAATAGCTATAGAGAATCTCATTTTCTAGTCCAACCAAATCCTGACACATCCTCAATTCCTTCCTTTCCACTTAAAAACATCTGGTTCCACTTTTTTTTTTTAAAAGATTTTATTTGACAGAGAGAGAGATCACAAGTAGGCAGAGAAGCAGGCAGAGAGATGGGGGAAGCAGGCTGCCCGAGGAGCAGAGAGCCAGATGTGGGGCTCGATCCCAGGACCCTGACATCACAATCCGAGCCGAAGGCAGAGGCTTAAACCACTGAGCCACCCAGGTGCCCCTGGTTCCAGATTTTCTAGGCTCATTCCTTCCTATAGCCAAGGCAGATGCAGGAGCAACACGCACCATTTTGTTTTAAGGTGTAAGGGGGGACGCCTGGGTGGCTCAGTGGGTTAAGCCGCTGCCTTCAGCTCAGGTCATGATCCCAGCGTCCTGGGATCGAGTCCCACATCGGGCTCCTTGCTCTCCAGGGAGCCTGCTTCTCCCTCTGCCTGCCACTCTGTCTGCCTGTGCTCGCTCTCCCTCTGACAAATAAAAATAAAAAATTAAAAAAAAAAATTTGTTTAAGGTGTAAGGGGAAGAAACGTTCTAAGATCTCTAGGCTGAACCAAATCAACCTTGTTTCAGATTAGAAATAGGTATTCAAAACCGAGGAAGGAGCAGCGCCTGGGTGGCTCCCTCAGTTAGGCAGCCGACTCCTGGCTTTGGATCAGGTCAAGATCTCAGCATCCTGGGATCAAGCCCCACATTGGGCTCTGCACTCAGCAGGGAGTCTGCTGGAGCTTCTCTCCCTCTCCCTCTTTCCCTCCCCCAACTCCTGCACGTACACATGCACGCACGCCCTCTCTCTCAAACAAATAAATCTTTAAAAAAAGAAAAAAAGGAAAAAATCAAAGACCACCTTGTTATTCTGACTGATAGAATGATTCCTATTGATCAGATTACCATTTCCTGAGTTCCAATAAGCTCATATACCAATTATTGAAAATAAACGGCTGCAATTATTATGACTCCTTTATAAGCATCTTTCCAGCTTTGTGTTTATAATAGACAAGGGGATTCAAGGATCACAAGACACAGAGAAGACAGTGTAGTAACTGATTAACTTACTGACAGCCACTGGGATTTCCTTTACATAGCACTAGAGTCTGAAAGTTTGTGTCCCCTCGGAATCCATATAATGAGATCTAACCCATTAGGGGACAGTGTAAGAGGTGGGGCCTTGGGGAGGTGATTAGGACATGTGGGCAAAGCTCTCAAGTATGGGATTGGTACCTTCTCGAAAGAGGGCCAAGGGCACCTTCACCCCTTCAGCCCTGTGAAGACAATGCAAAAGGTACTTTGTATGAACCAGGAAGTGGGTTCTCACCATACTAGGTCTGCTGGCACCTTGACATTGGACTCCAGCCTCCAGAATGATGAGGAATATACTTTTGTTGTAGATAAGCCCCTAGTCTGTGGTATTTCGCTATAGCCACCCAGAGTAAGGCAGCGGTGATGATGTCTGTTCTCACAGTTTACCGGTCTAAACCAGTTTATGAGTACCTTCACTCTAGCTCAATGACTCCCCATGTGTTCTCTATTAGGAAGACCATAAGCCGCTTGCTCACTCCAGCACACTAGCAATGGGGGATTTTACAAAGTGCACGACCTATGTGACATGTCTGTAAGATAAAAATGTAACATCTCCAGTGAGTTTCTCCTGGGCTACTAAGGGATGCTGCTGTTTTGTAAGGATCTGCAGCACTAGATAGCTGGGGCGTGTGCATACCTTTTCTCCTTAAAGAGCAAGTGAGTTTATCATCGCTCTATTTCAGTGCAGGAAGGGGTGGTCATTGGGGAGTGCCTTATCTGTGATTTTGACGGTATAAATTGCCTGCTTCGGCACTGGCTATTCTAAGACTTGCTGTTGTTTGTATTTCTAAGCAAGGATTCAGTAATCACAGATTTAGAAGACTGAACAGCTCAAGACAGCCAGATTAGCTGTTCCAAAAAAGGAGTCAGGAGATATATGACTGTATCTTTTGTAGCAAATTTTGTACCTTTTGGGCTGATTTCAATCACTACATAGTCATACCCTAAACGACCTCTGGGAGTAGGTACTTGGCCGAGTGAGTGAATAACCCACAGAAAATTCTCACCTTCCAGTGCCTGGACTGAGGCAAGAGGAAAAGATCCTCATACCCTGCAAAAGCTCCCTTCGAATATGGAGAAAAGGAACATGATTATAACCGTCAGCTAGAAAATGCCCTCTTTCCTTCTTTGGAGGCCCTTGATTGAGGCCCAGATAAATAATGCATCACTGCAATGAAGATGAGGCAAGCATTTCCTTGACTTCCCAGCCATGCTGGCAAAACTGCCTGATCACAGGGTGAGCAGAGGCCCCCTGAAAGGTGTGAGGAGAAGGGGGAGGCAAGTTTGCAGCAACCATTTACTGAAGCTTCAGTGCCCCTGAATAAAGGATGGAGTTGAAATAATTAGAAAGGGTCTGTGCACCAGCAGGCTGCTTATGAGCCTCAACGGTCAGCTGGGGAAACTGCAGCTTCCTACAAAATGTTCTCTACAGGGTACACAGTACTTCCGATTTGTTGATTTCCTTATCTGGACCTAAACACCTAAACAACAACAACAAAAGCACTGTAAAATGAACTCTTGGTTAAGGCCTAAAGCACACCCAAAGGCAAGTGAGCAAGGAGGTCAAGGAGGAGCATGTGAGAAGGGCCTGTGGTCTCTGCCTTCCAGCACAAATCCCTGGGTAGCTGATGCAATAGCAGGCACGTGCTCTCACTGTTCATTTATCACTGTTCTGTTGTCAAAGAGCCCAGAGTCACGAGTTTCCATCCCACGGATACATCCACAAGCTGCCTGAAGGTGATCTGAAAAGCCATCCCTGCCCCATACATCGCTTGCTCTCTACACATTTATTCAATGCACTCAGCCTATTAATTTTTAAGCAGTTCTATTTCCTCAATACAAAAAAGAAAATTACCTTTAAAAGCTTTACTGGGCACTGGGTTTCCCACAGTGCTTTTGGAGTTGATACAAGAGTTGTTACACGATCCAAACAAAAAAGAGGTGAGAGGAGTGATCTTAAGGATAACATCCTGCTGACAGCATATGGACCCTGATGCCACCCTGGGCAGGGTGAAATGGCAGAGGCATGGGCTGCCATTCCACCTGGCTGGGAGGAAAATGGCTCATTCTCAGAAGCCTATCAAGCCTTGGTCTCTGCCAAGGCTGTCAAAACACTCTAACAAACCTCTTGTGGGGGCGGATTTCTCTTACGAGCAGAAATGATTCTAAAGACTCCGGGGGTCCAGGAGGAAGCATCTTTGCTCCTACTGGGAGCCCAAGCAAAAAGTCTTTATATTCTTTCCACTCTATCTTCCAGTTCCTCTGCAGCTTTTCACCACTCCTGCTATGAGGAGAACATGCCACAACAGAGGAAATGCCACAACAGCAAATCGAATGCCACACACCACCCCCCCTGAATAAAACCATCAGCAGAATAACTGCAGGAAAATAATGCAAAGCAGAAAACTTTCAGATGACAGTCCCTGGACAAATTACTCACTTGAACATTCCTTCTCAGTACATGCACATTACATGCACAT
>RCUC01069225.1:0-32327 GCA_003697995.1 Taxidea taxus jeffersonii | reverse complement strand
GAACCAGATGGCATTTGTTCTAATCATTTGTCACTTTCTTTAAAACAAGCCAATTGCATTTTGTTTCCACAGCCCACAAGGTTTTACTTAAAATATCATTTGTAAGAGAAAATTATTCAAGTTATTGACATGCATTTTTTTTTTTTAATTTATTTGACAGCGAGAGAGGGAACACAAGCAGGGAGAGTGAGAGAGAGAAGCAGGCTCCCCGCCGAGCAGGGAGCCAGATGAGGGGCTCGATCCCAGGACCCCGGGATATGACCTGAGCCGAAGACAGAGGCTTAACCCACTGAGCCACCCAGGCGCCTCTGACATACTTTTTTTTTTTTTTTTAAAGGGCAGCCATGCAATAAACAACTTCCGTTTACCTCCATTTTTGTGCCCTCTTTTGAAAAAATAATTTAAGAATATCATTAGCACTTTTCATATCACCTTAAAACAAATTACACCAATTTTTGTTAAATCAGGACCATTCTCTACATAAAAAATTTATAGGCACATAAAAAGTCATCCTTCTCTGTGTTTCCCTTCATTATATTATCTTACTGTCATGAGTGAATATAATGTAATAGGGTTGTAACTGTGATCCTACCTCCTGCGTTACCTTGGAAATGGCCATACTGCCATGTGTAGAAACCCTTCTACAAAATCAAGCCATATTGCTCATCAGAATTCTCTCACAACAACAGACATTATGAATGAAGATAGAGGGACTGCCTTTAAGTGCTCTGCAGTTAAATCTGCTCACAGGGAGCCTGTCAGACTCCTGTGACTGGAGATGTCCTTATTAATATGATTTTTTTTCTCTCACATATCATGGCGCTTATTCAGATAATTGTGAAACATATGCTAGATTTCCCATGATGTCCCAAATGTACAACAACAAAAACCCTAGTCTTTCATTTTGATGAGGCTGGTTTCACAGAAGCTATTCCAGATTTTCTTCCTGTGGCTGCGTGCTAAGGGCATTGTTTGGTAATGGAAGGAATGCATTAAATAGGAGAGAAGCATCAAGGAAAATTTCAGCCTGTCACACTGAGCTCATTTTGACCCACTACACTTTCCCTCTGCATGAGAAAGGCACTTCTCAACCAAGGAACCCCAAAAGCCCATTTAATAATTACCTCGGTATGTATACATTCCACTATTTACCTCTGCATGTGACCACTACCTTAAAATCATAAAGAGCTATTTTGGACTGAAAGACATATGGGACTATTCCATTAAGAAGAATATGGCAAATTTTCTCCCTGTAAGAAACTGGAGGTATTACCCAAGGCCTACTTTTAGCAGCTGTGGTTGCAGACATTACTTTTAAAGAGCACTTGGTTTCAGCTGGATATGACCCAAGGAAAATGCTTTTAAATCAAGGAACAACAGGGTATAGAAATGTTGCCATCTGATAGATCTTGAGGCACTGAAATTTTAAAACTTGGTAACATCTTCAGTGCTGATGAAAACAGTCTCTTATAACCAGGTGGCAGAGAGAATTTCACATCCCAGATTGAAAATTTTAAGAGGTCAACTATAATGTCACACACAGATATGAAAAGGATACAAAATTTGACCAGCTTGGGAAATCTAATCAATCTAGATTGTTTCTCACATACGAATTATTTTCGAGGCACCTGGGTGCCTCAGTCAGTTAAAGCGTCCGACTCATTTTGGCTCAGGTCATAATCTCAGGGTCATGGGATCTAACCCCACATCAGGCTCTGTGCTCAGCATGGAGTCTGCTTGGAATTCTCTTTCCCTCTCTCCTGCGACTCCTCCCCTTGCTTGCAATCTATCTCTATCTAAACTAAATAAATCTTTAAAAGAAAAAATATATAAATTATTTTCAAATATTCATACGGTGTCAGGATCATGAATAAGCCAATTTCCCTTCCATCCTGCTGCCTGTCCTACCACATACTCAAAAACATGAGATTCAAAAAATTGTGAAACATTCTGTATGCAGATTAGTATGCTGTGTTCGCTATGCTAGTCAGTATGTGTTTGATTTTGGTGTCAGTGAAAGTTATGTTGGACTCTACAATGTATAAAACTTTTGCTAGGGCTATTTAACATCACATGTCATCTTGGGGCACTGGTTAAATCAAATTCCTTCAGGAATGTGTTCCATGGCACTTATCTGCACAATATCTAATCTCAAATATCACTGCTATCCTGACTCATCTGTTACTCACTTCCCAAATATGTACGAAATGGAAACTGTTAGTGATATAATTATTCTGCAGATATTCGTGAATAAATTCTTTCATAAATAATCTCAGTCCTAAATAGAATGAGATTGCCTGCTTCATGAGCCCAGAGGACCTGATCATTGTAGCCTCCCTTAGCTGACTGGCAGGAGGGTCCGCTATCTTCTACCAGGCATGCGGTCCACTTCAGCCTGCTCTGTGCCAGGCTGTTCAACAACGCATAGTAACACTCCCCACAACTATGTCAGATATAGGAGCATTTTTGCTGATTGAGCTCTGCCAAGTATAGCTATGCGGCAGCCAAGGTGAAGAAAGGAATTGGTCAAAAATGAATAGGAGTATAGAGTTTCAGTTTTGCAAAGATGGAAAAGTGCTAGAAATGTGTTGCACAACCATGTACAAACAGTTAACACTACTGCACTGTTAAAAACAGTAGACCTACTGAATGTGATGTGTTTTTTACCACAATAAAACAGTGAGTACCCAAAGAGCACAGACTTGTACCGACAGAAAGGCTGATACATAAATTACTCATTCACAGGTGCTATTATGGGCTTAAATATGTTCCCCCAAAACCCACACATTGAAGTCGTAAGCCCCAGAACCTCAGAATGTCTATATTGGAAGGTCTTTAAAGAAGTGATTAAAATGATGAGTGTCATTTTAAGGAGAGGAAATTAAGGCACACAGTAGGGATAGATGCATTTGTGAGGACACAGTGAGAAGGGGGCTATCTGCAAGCCAAGGAGAGAGGACTCCGAAGAAATCAAGCCAACTGACACCCTGATCTTGGATTACAGGCTTCCAAGAAATCTAGCCTTGGATTTCTAGCCTTATGAGTTAAAGAAGAATTTACTCCTGTAAACACACAAAAGCCAACAAATAAAGATTATATTCTCAGATGTTACTAACTCCTATTTAGTAAATAATTTGCTATTAATTGAGCACTGTTCTCCACTTTTATTAACCCATATCATAGTCCTAGGAAGTAGGTACACGTTTTCTTATACAATTGCACAATATAGAAGTGGGGAGGGTTTCTGTGTATTCAACTATAAAATATAAGTTATTGGCTTATAAACTTTTTATTGTGTTATGTTAGTTACCATACAGTACATGATTAGTTTTTGATGTAGTGTTTCATGATTCCTTCTCTGCATATAATACTCAGTGCTCCATGAAACCCATGCCCTCCTTAATACCCATCACCAGGCCGACTCTTCCCCTTACCCACCTTCCTTCCAAAACCCTCCATTTGTTTCCCAGAGTCCATAGTCTCTCATGGTCCATCTCCCACTCTGATTCTTCCCCCTTCATTTTTACCTTCTCCTAATGTCCTCCATGCTATTCCTTCTGTTCCATAAATAAGTGAAACCTTAGGATAATTGACTTTCTCTGTTTGACCTATTTCATTTAGCATAATTTCCTCCAGTCCCATTCATGTTGATTTGAAAGTTGGGTGTTTATCCTTTCTGATGGCTGAGTAATATAAACTTTTAAATGCTTCTATAAAAAAGGTGGAAAATTTTGAAGATTATATGTAATACAGGATACATGTATGTTAACATAATATTTCATATTTAAATGGAGAAATTAAAAAATTATGTTTTCTCCTTTAATTGGTCCCATAAGCTGAAGTTCTCTGATTATTTATAGTACATTTGAATAAGACACCAGTATAAGCAACCACAATATGTTATTTCTCTAGCTATTTCTGTAATCAGTAACTTCCAGTGAATTAGGAAATAGGGTGATTCATCTGACCTTTTAAGCCCTAATTGCAAGCAGTTTTTGCACACCGTTGAACTTGTACAAACCCCTTTGTGGGACCTGCCTTTTGATTCTTCTTTGTTTTAATGACTTACACTGTCACTTAGAACTAGTGAGCTGTGATAACAAGTGTAATAGAAAACAAAGTGATTACTGAACTTGGGTATGTTCTGAGGTATTTCATATATTTTTAAACAAAAACTTATTCTTAAGAACTGAAATTTTCAAAAAAAAATTTTTAGGAATCAGTAATGAGTAATAAGATACATGAAGTTAAAAAAATAAGATACATGAAATACAATTTCACAAGGAAAGATGGTGGCTATAAACTTTTCATTTGCCTTTCTTTTTCCCCTTCTCACTCATCTCCTAAAAAATTCTGCTGTCCCTCAGTGTTTTTGCCTTGTAATCATCTTTAATTAAATGTTCTTTTCATCCTAACATATCTGGTAATACATTAGGTTAGTGAGAGACCACTTGGTTACAAGTGATGGACATGCTGTCAAGATGGTTCAGTCACAGGAGGGGTGATAAAGATTATGGAAATATCTCTCAGGAATTCAGAAAAAGCTGGATTTTTCTGACAAGAATTAAGGTAGGCCAATTGCTTACTATACCCATGTATGTACCTCCATAGATAATTTTGGAATTTAAGAAACCTCTATCCTCCGCACCTGCTCAGTTTGCCCATCTGAATAACCATTCCAGCTATAGATAGGTCAAAGCTATTTAAGGCATAAAAATATTTTTCAAGAAATAATTATATTAAATATTTTCCCATTCAGCTCCAAAGGGGAAAAATGAGATTTGCAGGAAATAAAGTTTTAGTAAAGACTTAGTATGAATAAAAAGTTACAAGAAAAGTCATGGCCCAGAAGGAAAAATATAATATTCATACCTCACATCTATTTACAGAGATTGTGAAAAGAAAATGAGAAATTAGTACATATACATGAAAAGTTAAAGGGAAAATATAACTTGAGTTTTTTCTTTTAATATCACTTATGACTGTAAGCACAGAAATTTGGGGTAGAATCCTATTTTTTAGGATAAACTGTGTGAGTCACCATCTTGTTTTGAAATAGGAAGAATGAAAAGCTTGGTTTGTTCTTGACGGAAAGGTTGAAGGCAATTGGTGTTCATAGCTCCAAAGAACAGAAATGGATTTTTTTCCTTGTAGGATTTGAAGAAAAAAAATTTCTATATTTTTGTTAAAAAAAAATTATCTATATTTATTTATTTATTTCTAGAAGAAACCATGGACTTAGGAAAACAGTCTCTAAAAAGAATCAAGCAAAGGCCATAGCCACTTGGTGGCAGACAGACATCACTAGAGAGGTTCTCAAATCCTCAGCAAGATCCCTTAAACACAATAGCCTTGCATGAGCAGAGGCCTGAAGACAAAGATGTGTTTATACTTGGGGGAAAGCAGAAGAGTTCAGAAGCTATAAAAGTCCTCAGGTTTTAAAATGATATTCTACAGTCAAGCCACATACAACATTTACGAACTAGAGAAAAATTAAAGACCACTAGAATGTTTGAAATTCTCCACCATTATGATTCCATGGAAAAAACTGGATCACAAAATTTTCCACAACAACATAAATATTTAACTAAAAACATGAAACTTAAAAAACAACAACAAAATACCCCCCTCCAAACAACAACAACAACAAAAATAAAAACACCTTGAGGTATTGGGAAGACTAGTATTACACCAGTGATCTGACAATACTATTTCCTGGGTTACATTTCACCTATTTCATTTCTCTTGTTTTTGCAAAGTCGCTGTACTTCTTACTTTGAGATTTTGATTTTTTTTTTAAAGGGAATTATAGATGTAATAGTCCAATGGGTTGTTTGGTAGTGAGTTACAAGGAACCTCCCCCTTTCTGGGAGGTCCATTAGTACCTTCGTGGGTTATTCATTCTGAATATTACTTCCTTTATTTCTGCAAAGCCTCAGCCAGCACCATTATGTGAGGACTTATGTATGCTTGACCCAAAATAATACAGCCAACTAGAAGATTCACTTTATAACAAAGGAGTGGGCCCTGACAATGAAATCCACTCATTTTATCATGTATTAAAATATCCTGATGCAGTTAACCTGATGGAGTATTACAGTAGCCTAATAAAGACACAGCTGAAGTACCAGTGTGGAGACAATTCTCTGAATGCATGGGTACCATTTTCCAGGATGCAGTATATGTGTTAAACTAGAGATCACTGCACTATATCTCCAAGAGAAACTGTTCATGATTATAAGAACCAGGGTGTGGAAGCAAAAGTGGGTTACATCCTACAACTTCTGGTGACCCATCAGATGCTTGTCCATCTCCACAACTCTGGTTTCTGCATGGTTGGAATTCCATTAGAGAACTTTGTACTGCTCATGTCTACAGACCAGCAGGTGAGAAGAGGAGTCAACATCTTCCAAGGAAATTACTCTTTTCAACAAAGGATGGTGTCACTCTCTTATCCAATAGGTTATAGAACACAGGGGATCCACTTGGATTGACATGCAGCAATCCTAACCTTGGAAGAATATGATTCCTTAGGGCTCAGATCTCCCAGGAATAAGATACTGGGTTAAATTAATGTTTAAGCCATCAAAATCAGCTGAATAGCTCAGAAAAATTTAGCATGAGTAATGGAGAAGGGGGAAAATCAGTACATTTTGGTCTTGATGCAAATTGCAAGAATGAGTATAGATGAGCTTATCAACATTTTTTTTCTATAAATTTCCTTCAGGAAAAGGGCCACAAGAGCCCCAGAGTAGGTACTTCTTGAATGTGCATGGAAATGGACTCTGTTGGCACAATGGGTAGACTGTGGCAAACCCTAGAGCCTAACCTTCCAGCGACCCTTTAAGATCACTGGCTGCAGTGAGCACAGAGGTCTGACAGCCCTAGAGCATCCAGTCCAGAGATTCTCCCACTCCCCTAGGCTCCCAACCAATGACAGAGTACTACTGCACAGGTATGAGTACTGGCCCATTCCTGTAGGAGGCAGGATCCTCCAGGGGAAGCTTGATTTCAAGCACTGTACATTAGACTGGAAGAATTTTCTTAGAGTAGTCCTTAAGTCCAATATTTTCTGGCCCAATCTTCCCTGCTCCCTCTCATTTCACAGATGTCAGAACTACAGCACTGCCAAAAGCTCTTCATCCCTACATCTGATTCATCCCCTTTATCCTTTGTAGAATTTTTCCCCCCAGTAGATTTCTAACGTGTTTAATTCCATCCTAATGTTTGCTTCTTACAGGACCAGAGCAAACAGAGATCTATTTTCCCAGGAATACTTTAATACCTGAGTTTTAGTACTTTTTCTGATCTCTCTCTGGGCATAGACCACCTTCTGCTCTTAGGGTTTTCAAATCTCTGGAGTTTCTGTCACAAGGATTCTTGGTCAAGATATAGTTGGGGTATCATATAGGACCTTTTCTTAAGGACCAAACCTTTACAGAGGCTTTTTCTCCACCTTACCCTCAGTCCTAATAACCTTTTAGAAATTATATGAATCAAAATAGGTATGTATAATAGCTTACAGGGGCTTAAAACTAAAAATAATTTGTTTTGTAGTCTAAACATTCACTATAATAGATGGAGGACGAGCTTCTATAAGCTGCTCAAAGATCCTGAATAACATCCCAAGATTCTCCTAAACTGTGTAATCTGAAAACATTCCTCAGTTGCCAAAAGAGGAAGAGAGAGCTAGAAGTCCAAAATTTTTTAATGTTCAAGTTGATGAATGACACATTCAGCTGATTAGTGACATATGCCATTTCATTTCAGAGAATATTGGATGGAATGAGGCCCTTGGTCATGCCTAACTGAATTAGAAAAGGTAGTTAGTTAGCAGCTGGAATGTTTGTTGAACACTGCTGTCATTTCTGAAGAACTTAATAGTGCTAAGCAGATGCTTTTGAAAAAGAAAGCCTGTAGCTATATTTTTATGCTGTTAAAAATACTTTTCTGGTGAAAAATATGCTTAGCTACTTGAATCACAGGAACGATAAAGGATACCAAAGAAAATAATAAAAAAATTGGTTAAGTCTTAAAATTGTAAACCAATATATACATAATAGGATTATATATACTGGAATATGTAAAGATACTAAGGGATAATAGACATCTGATAACAAAGTGTGTGAGAAAAGAGTTAGACCATCCTAGAGATCTTGAAAAAAGGTGAAAACACAAAACGGTTTACATGGCTTCACACACTTTACTTCTATTAAAAGTAAAATGTTTTATAGGATGTAACCTTAGAGATAGCTAGGTTATGATTCCCAGTATCGCCAAAGTGGGATGAAGTTTGGGGTGAGGAGTACGTTTCACTTTACCTCAAGTGAATGGAGAGTGTTTTCAACTTAAAGAATTTAATATTTCTTTTAGGATATTGGGATGATGGCTCCCTCACTCATGCCCACAGAATGCTACTGGTGAGGGTGCCTGGGTAGCTCATTGGGTTAAGCCTCTGCCTTTGGCTCAGGTCATAATCTCAGGGTCCTGGGACTGAGTCCCGCATCGGGCTCTCTGCTCTGCATTCCCCTGCCTACTTGTGGTCTCTGTCAAATAAATAAAGAAAATCTTTTAAAAAAAGAATGCTACAGGTGAGAACTAAATTTCAAAGCGCTTGGCAATGGAGTAAAGTTGAACTAGATGCAGTAAGCAGATGGGACATTACAGTCAACTCCTCTGAGGTGTGTATTCTATGTACACAGCAAGAAAGTTAAGCATGGATACTTGGTTGACCAAAGGGGTGGACTATTTGTTGTTCTCCAGTATCCTTCTCCCTTCTGTTATATGAGAACTTCCATCTAGGCGCATACCCAACCAAAATAAAGACTACATTTCCAAGCACCCTTGTAGCTTGATGTAGTCATGTGTCTAAGTTCTGGTTAACATAAAGGATGCAAGTGGAAAGGAGTATGGGACAACTTCTTTAAGAGTTGGTGCATAGGAGATGACATCTTCTCCCCTTTCACCACTACTGAAATAATCGGGCCATGATCTTAAGTCAATAATGTCCCTTTATTTCTCATGCCGTATTTGTATGGAATCAATAATTTAGATATTTGTGTGTATCCTAAGGAGAAATATTGCCGAGGCAGCCTAACGTTTCTGTCTGAATCTCAGAGTACTACATACACATTTTTCAGTATCTCACAGAGCTGCTGAAGGTATGAATACAAATCCACAGAAGAGCATCATAAACATGAGAGGGCAGGCTTTAAGAAAAAAGAATACAGGAATAGGTGGGATAGAGAAATTTCAGAGGTGTCTAGCAGTACTATAACCTGCCATGATCTGAACATGTTCCCAAAATTTATTTGTTGAAACCTAACCACCAAGGTGTTGTGATTGGAATCAGTGTCCTTATAAAAGATGCCTGAGACAGCTCCCTCGGTCCCTTCTGCTATGTAAGGAAACAAGGAAGTCTGCAATTTGGAAGAGGGCCCTCACCTGATCATAGTGATATTCTGCTCTCAGTCTCCAGAACTGTGAGAGACAAATTTCTGTTGTTTATAAGCTATGCAGTCTATGGTATTTTGTTATCACACCCCACACAGACTTAGTCCCTTGCCAAAGACTAAAGAGTAGGTGAAGTAATATATCTCACAGCTCATGCCACACTACCTGATGTAGGTCCTACCCCAATGCTTTGATACTACATAAAATTATAAGGATAAAGTGATAAAATATGTACTAAACAAAGGAGAATTCTGAAATGACTAAATTTAACTAGGAACTGAAGACCAAATTAAGTTCAGTACACAAGCTTTTTTATTTTTAAAACTTTTTTTGGGGGGGCATGATTTTTGTTCACTATTCTAGGAAAACTGAATTGTCTATGTACGGAGAAATCAAATTGAACCTCCTACTCGGAATGACCTCAGAGGGGAAATTGTCTTTTAAAATGGCAACTATTACATTGAAACATGACCTTGATTGGATTGTGGATCATTTGGTGAGTCAGCCAGGTTACCTGAACTTATAATTCAAATAGAAAGCAGGAACTAAATTCTCAGACAGTGAAAAATGGTATCAGATTGGCTGTGATCCTCCAATAAGTAAGGATGGGAAAAGTGATGGATTTTTCTGAAACTCAATCAATGGGATATTATAAATATATCAAATCAAAGAATTTCTAATGTATTCTACCTTCAAAATCCTTTTTTGAGAGAGAGGGGCAAGAACTGTTCTACAAAGGCAACTTATGGCAATTAAAGTGTTGTTTTTTTTTTCCCCAATTATCTGGATTGGATTTACTTTCTGAAGGTAGTTTTCAAGTAAGTTTATTTTTCTTGAATAATAATTTGGCTGACATAACTCCATGTATTAAAAACATGGATCTAATTACCATGTTGAATCTTTGTCTTGACTTCTGTCTTCTTGAGACCAAATTCAATTTTATGTTTCATTTTTAGAAGTCTTTATGACTCTAGGATCACTGTAATTTTTCCTCCAGAGACTTAAAGTTTGTTCTAAATTCTATAGCAAACAAAACTAAAGCCCACTGAATTCAAAATATTTTTATTTGTTAAAACAATGTATCTGTTACTATTTGAAGGCAGAGCATTAGAACAGTCTCCTGAAAGAAAAAACAAAACACTCTTTTTAAAGAATGATCTCTAATTTAATTGTAAATATAAATATAATCATTAATATTACCGAAATATTACCTGGCTAAATAATTTTTCTCAACTATGTGCAGTTTTCTGTTAGGTATGAACTATTCAATCATTGCTGTTACATTGTAGAAGCTTAAATTAATTTCTCTAATCAAATGTGTCCACGAAACAGGAAATACGAAAGCCATTTTATTGCAATTGTAATGCATTTAATTAATAAATGATTAAAGACTGTTTCCATCTTGATGACTGATAGAAAAAAACTATAAAATTAATGGATTTTACAAAATGTATTTCCTGTATTAATACGGTAGCATATATATTTAACAGATGACTCATATTAACATATTAAAACTAAAATATGTTGTATACATGGGTTATTGACTTTTAATCTTGTGTTTACTTTGTGTAACTGGAAATATTTAAAGTACCTTTTTTGAACTATCGCATTACTTCTTCAATATTCTCTGTTCGCTTCTAACATAAAGTGAATAGATTTGGGGCACTGAAGTATGCCTTAAACTATATGGTTTTTAAAAAGAACTGTAATTACAGCTGACTAATAGATGATAGAAATAGATGTGTACATCTGTGTTCTATAAAAGTCATAGCTCTACATATATTTTCAAAACAAAAAATGTGTTATACAATGTCTTTTACGAAGATTTAAAAAGATATTTTGAAGGCCTTTTAAAAAATGTTTCAGAATGTCACTTTTTTGGCAAGGCGGAAGGTGACATACATCTGAGGAAATTGAATGAAAATCATTTTGCCAGTTTTCCTATCTACCTTGTTGAAAATGTTACTGTTTTCCCTGCCATATCTATGAATACTTACTAAGTATCTAGAATTTTGCCTGCATTTTTCACTGCATGTTTAAAGAACCTACCTTACTCAGAATGCAAAATCCATGAAATAATCTCCACTGTGATTATGGTAAATTTAAACTTTAGCAGTAAAACTTACAAACAGTTTGATCACACAGGGTGTTTAAATCTGTTGTCAGTACAGTATCAGTTGTCAAGTATTGATTTCTTTGTTCACACCACCAACATTTACTGAACACTAGTTCGGGTCCCAAAGGAAATAAAAGATTTGCAATCTAAGTCACACAGAGCAGTGGATAAATCTCACAAAACAGGTACATTTCTGCTGTCTTCTCCCTAGCAGTAGGAGACAAGATAGTAAAGAATTCATATTCCATGTATATTTCTTGGGTATGCCAATAATGTTTTTCTTCTCATAGTTTTATTAGGTAAATTTTATCGAATCTAATTTATCTGGTCAGGACAGAGTAGAGGGTTCTCAGGAAATCCTTAGAAGGGATTATGGACATGTAACAGGTTGGGTTCTCTGGAAAGCCATCTTGGACATGAAGTGAGCATTTAGGGAGTGCTTTGGTAGCAAAACCTGTGAAAGGGGGAAGGACAAAACAGGGAAGGACAGGGGAGAAGCAGGGTGGGATATCAGCCCAACTACTGCTTCAGTAGAGGCCCCACTCCATTCCCTATTGGGTGTTCTGGGGTTAACATGGCCTTGCACAGTTGTCCATACTTACACCAACACTACCAAGTCTTTAGGACTC
This sequence comes from Taxidea taxus jeffersonii, assembly GCA_003697995.1. Lineage (NCBI taxonomy): Eukaryota > Metazoa > Chordata > Mammalia > Carnivora > Mustelidae > Taxidea > Taxidea taxus. The sequence continues at coordinate 20,129 of RCUC01069225.1, read as the reverse complement.
ATCCCTGCCCTCATCCATATAGACTAATGATGAGATGTGGGCCACTCAGAGAAGGAGGGGTGTTGAACTTTGGCGAGATGGAAGTTTGCAACTGAAGACAAGTAAGTACAGAGAAAGCTGAAAGTAAGACAAAATAGAATAAGGCTGCCTTAGCTGCTGGGGAAACAAAACTTCACTGAAGGAGGATCTGGGGGTGGGAGGAGAGGCATATCCCAGCAACTCCGTAGACCATAATTGGTAAACCTTCTCTTTGAGAATCAAATAGCTCTGAGGTATGAATATCTCAAACTCATCATTTTTTTTTTCTTTTCTTCTTACACATTGGAAGATCAGTGCCAATCCAATACCATTTTTCATTGTCAGGCGACTCTTTCAGGCTTTGTTTTGAATTGCAAGTTTAACTGATCCAGCTGACTTACCATGTGATCCATAACTCAGTTAAGATTATTTTTACGGGCACCTGGGTGGCTCAGTGGATTAAGCCACTGCCTTCGGCTCGGGTCATGATCTCAGGGTCCTGAGATCGAGCCCCACGTTGGGCTCTCTGCTCAGCAGGGAGCCTGCTTCCTCCTCTCTCTCTGCCTGCCTCTCTGCCTACTTGTGATCTCTGTCTGTCAAATAAATAAATAAAACCTTAAAAAAAAAGATTATTTTTATATTCTTTAATTTTATAAATTATAGTTGTGATGCTCTATGCTAATCCCAAGGAAACACAAGTACAAATAAAATGTTTTGTTTGTTTTAGGCAGAAGTAATCAAGGGAACTTAGATAAGCCACATTATTTCATCATCAGAATAGGTTAAAGAGAAGGTACCTAATTTTGCCTTGTGAAAGTAATATGAATATGATGATGGGATTAACATTCAAATACATTGTTTCCCTCTGTATGGATAGAAATTAAGAGAGTCTATGATATATTTTTCATTGAGTCTTATTTCAATTTCTAGATCATCTATTGCTTTTTACCAAACAATTGTAGTTAACCAAACTTTTTATCATTCATGAAATACATTATTTGACCTCTTTGCTAATTTAATAGTTTTAAAGACTGTGCATATTAATAAATATACATTTAAATACAATCTAAACACTTAAAATATTTTATAGATATGTTTCCATATGGATTAAAAAGAGCTTGATAGTTTTGACAGTAAATTACTTAACAGGAAAACAATTTTGAAAATTAGTTGTTTTGTCCTACTAATCCTAGAAGCAATATTTTATGTTTTGATAGTATTTGCTGCTTCCTGTTTTAATAAACTTATTCTTAAATTACCATTTCCTGATTTTAGAGTATTAATAGATACTTATAAAATAGATACCTATTTATTTAAAAATGTGGGCTCATAGAATAGTGTTTTATCATTGAATTTTAGTAATGATAATTTATTTTCCCTAATATATTTTTTCCTTAATATATTTTAAATGTCCTCTGTATCATCTCATACATTTTCAGAGAGCATCTATTTATACTCTTCGACAGTCTTGCTGTGTATGAAGTATTTCTCTTGAGAGAAACACGTGATTAATTGATTTCACCTTCTCAACTAACTATGACTCACAGTATCATCTCCTGATATGGCTCACTCTAGCTGATCTGAAATTCTTTTAAACATCTTTTGCATAGATATTGAATGAAGGCAGCTTAGTTTTCAAAAATTCATGGCAGCTGTTTGTTTCAAAGTGTTGTACAATCTAAGAAAAAGTGTTAAAGATAAAACATACTAGTTTTATTCTTTTAAATAGGAATAATTTGCATAGTTTAAAAAGATCTTATTACTCACAATAGATTTTTCGTATTCTAAACCTAAAACATATTCAGGGTGTGTCCTGAGACTTGAAAAACTTCTTTCAAATAACTTCCTTAGTCTTTTTCTAAGAACTTTTATAACTTTGTTTATGATCCCTTTTGAAATTCTTTTTAGAGATAATGTTTCATTGCTTTATTAATGTCAAATACATTAATAATTTATTAAAATCCTTTATAGAGAAATACAAGAAGTTCATTTATCTTTTCCCAGACACTTGTTTTTAAGTTCTTTCCTTATATATTTAGTTTTCTTATGTATTTATACCTATCTTTGTCTATATAGCTATGTATGTATATATTTATTTTCACTTTCTTAAATTGGATGAAACCATATATATTGTTTATAACGTACTTGTTACAATCATTTGTTTTTTCTGTCAAAACACAGAGACATACCTCATTTTAATGGTTTCACAGTATTTTCACTAGGGACATAGAAAAAATGTTAATGATAATTTTATTGATGAATTCCCCCAAGAAATCAAAATGGCTAAACCTGTTTGTAAACCACCTAATGGCCACCTAAGTGCCCTTTTCCCCTCAAACCTCTAACCAGATTTAAGGTTTTTTCCCCAACATATGTTTTTTTAAGTTATCTTTTGCTTTGTTTTTGTATTTTAATTTACATGTTAGTGGAATTTGGCATTTAAAAATATTTCTGTTCATTGTTTTATTTCCTCTGTGAATTTCCTGGTTATATAATATGACCATTTTAAAAATTGATTTATCTCCTATTAATCTGTCTGATTCTTCATAGATTCTGTACATTAAAGTCATATATATATCATAAAAATCTTCAATAGTCTATAATGTATGTTACTTCATATATTTTATTAATATGTATTTTAAATACATGTAAGTCTATAAGTTTTGTGCTTTACAGTGTTCATTTTATATCATATTTAGAGAGCCTTCCAGAAAACTTTTCCACAATGACTTAAAATGCCATTCTTAATTACATACTAAATTTCTCAATATACATTGCTCTTTTTCTCAGCTATTCTGCTCTGGTTTTTTTTGCTTTGTTTTGTTTTGTTTTAAGGATTTTTATTTATTTATTTGACAGAGATCAGAAGTAGGCAGAGAGACAGACAGAGAGAGAGAGAGAGGAGGAAGCAGGCTTCCTGCTGAGCAGAGAGCCTGATGCGGCTCGATCCCAGGACCATGAGATCATGATCTGAGCCAAAGGCAGAGGCTTAACCCACTGAGCCACCCAGGTGCCCCTGCTCTGTTGTTTTTGTTGGTGATTTTTGTCCTAATGAAATATAGTCCAAATTACCTTCCTTGTTAATATTTTGCTTTAAAGAGTAGAACCATTAATTTATAAATACATGAACAGAAAAAAAGATTAAAGAGATGTTATCCTTTACATAAAGCAAAAGATGCACATAAAAATATGTAGTGAACAGGTATATACTAAAACTAGACCTCCACATTGTCAAAGTCAAGTTTGGTAGAATATAAATAAGACTTTTGCACTATACCCACCAAATTTAATGATTTTGAAAGTATTATGTGAGGGAATTAATAATGTTGGTAAAGAGTATGGTTTTTAAATCCATAAATATAGATGTGATTTCCTCTGGTTAGCAAGTCATGTTTTTCAAGTAATTAACTGACAGACAATTGACTATAAGCAAGAATTCTGAACATCCAAATAGCTGTTAGTAGTTTGTCTTTGGCTTATATTGTTTTTCAATAATTTGCAAAAACAAAAATAAAAAACAATTCTCATTTACATTTACTTAGCAGTGAGTTTCACCATGGTTTGATTGACATATTTGTTGAATCTTTTTGTAATTATTTGGTTTTAAAACAAGAGAGAAAGTTGACATATTTGAATAACAGAAAACTATTAGCAAACCTATTTGTAAAATTCTCCTCCTATAAAATGGTGAACTCATGATGATATAAACTTTAACTGGAAAAGGGGGCATTTGTAGAGAAGAAAAATGGGTCAAAAAAACAGAAATAAGTGTGAAAATGTAGGCTTTGTACTTTATATGCTGTTTATTCAAGTCAGGAATGATTCACCAATGGAAATTGATTAAGTCAAATTTCAAATTTTTGTCTCTGGTGTTATAGTGGACACAGAGATGAATTTGTAATATAATGGCAAGGGGCGGGATATATATATAAATATAATGAGTAGTAAAAATAATACCTCACCATGAAGTAGATACTAAAGTAATGGAAAAGGTAAAGTTTGGAAAGTATGAACTTTCATGAAAAATTAAATAATATGGCTTTTTCATATAATTTGGTATTTAGTTTTACAGGCAAGGGAAAAAAAAAATTCTGACAGTGAAAAGTGAGAAACAGCCAAGCCTATATTTTAATGATTCATTGAGATCAAAGACTAGTAGCAGATTGTACAGATTGCTTTTGAACATTAGGGCAAACGAGGGAAAACTGAATGGGAAGAGATTAGAGAGAGAAACAAACCATAAGAGAATCCTGACTCCAGAAAACAAACTGAGGGCTGTGGAAAGGGAGGTTCATGGGAAGATGGGGTAACTGAACGATGGGTATTAAAGAGGGTACGTGATGTGATGAGCACTGGGTATTATACACAACAAGTGAGTCATTGAACATGCCATCAAAAACTGATGATGTGCTATGTTTTGACTAATTGAATTTAAATTAAAAAAATAATACTTCCCCAAAAAATTAGCGGCTGAATTCTGATTCCACCATGAACGCCATGTGTGACTTGTACAATTTACTAAAAAATGGCTCAGCTTTAGTTTGCTTGTTTTAACAATTAACCATCAGGGCAATTTTGAAGATGAAAGAAAATATGCAACATGTCTAGAAAGGCTCTTCATCCAACATGGTTGTCCTCTCAGCAGGACTTTCATGGGTCATGGGCATTTCTTTCTCCTCTCCACATCTGCTACCTTGAGCTCTGGTGTGGGATTTCAGATCTTGGAATTAAAGGTCTCATTTCGCTGTTTAGCTACATTTTCATATTGCTTGTTCTTCTTTCTTTAATCATTTTTGTGGTTCTATCACAGTTTAACTCATTCAAATTTTCCCAGTTTCTCCTGACAGGTAGTTAATGATTGCTCTGATATTCAAGTAGGAACATCATGAGAAGGTTTTCTCCAATTAGGCAGTTCATAAGTCAGCTGGACACATGTGGTTGAGGTCCACAAATTTGTGTGTGTGTGTGTGTGTGTGTGTGTGTGTGTGTGTATATATATATATATATATATATATATATATATATATATATATATAGTCTTTCTATTTCCTCTCCCAGAAGGCCTCACAAAGAGAAGGGAGGTTGGTCATTGGAAGACATAGGAATAATAGGACATTAGAAAATAGGATATTATTAAATAGGACATCATTAAAATTCAATGCAGGAAAGCAAGAGAAAAGCAACTACTTAATAAGAACTACTTGTTCCACAGAAAATTATTTATGTTGTGGCCCTATACAACAATAAAGTCTCCATATTTACACTGTATCATATCTTGACTGAGCTCAGGACAGTAAATATTTTAATGCTGACATCCATGGGGATATACACACATAAAGAATTAAGATTGCTCTCTGCATATAATAATTTGTTGAATGTGTCATTTATAATGAACCAAATAAAAAGTGGGCAAAAATTAATACAGTGAGGCACTCAAGTAGTAACTTAGTTTTCTCACTATCTGGAAAAGCAAAAATCACAGAATTTTGGTTTCTCCCCTTTAGTTTACCTTACATCTCATGACTATTTCACATTTCAAACTATCCCTACTCCTGTGAGAATATATATTCTGATATATTCCTAGCAATTAAAAATTTAAAAAGAATTTAAGAGATTTAGAAGTTATATTATTCAAGTCTTTAAAGTTCTTTGAGAAGTATGCATTAATGCTAAAATGAATTAACTAATGTTTTAGATTTACATAGTTTTGCTTTATAATATATTATAACATTCATAAATTTCTAGGTAGGTCAAATGTCTTTAAAAAATGAAACCAGGAAAGTATAAAAATAAGATACAAATGAATCTTTTTATAAATTTCTGATTATTGAATTGTCCTGCTTATAGACTTGTAATGGCACACTCATGTACAAAAATACCAAGTTTAAACTCCAAGTGTGGTATAAAAATTTCCTTAATTTTGGGGCGCCTGAGTGGCTCAGTGGGTTAATCCTCTGCCTTCGGCTCAGGTCATGATCCCAGGGTCCTGGGATTGAGCCCCACATCAGGCTCCCTGCTCAGTGGGGAGCCTGCTTCCCCCTCTCTCTCTGCCTGCCTCTCTGCCTACTTGTGATCTCTCTCTGTCAAATAAATAAATAATTTTTTTAAAAAAATTATTAAAAAAAAATTCCTTGGGGAGCCTGGGTGGCTCAGTGGGTTAATCCTCTGCCTTCAGCTCAGGTCATGATCCCAGGGTCCTGGGATTGAGCCCCGCATTGGGCTCTCTGCTCAGCAGGGAGCCTGCTTCCTCTCTCTCTGCCTGCTTCTCTGCTTACTTGTGATCTCTGTCTGTCAAATAAATAAAATCTTTAAAAAAAAAATTTTCCTTAGTTTTTGCAGTCCAGTCCCTCCCTTTCTTCTCTGCATCTGCTCTCAAGATCTGCTCACCTGAAAACAACAACAACAAAGATCTGCACACCTATAGGTATGGCTCAATTAAATATCCCTTTGTATCCCCCTGATGGGACTGATTGCACTATACTGTAGTCATGTTTTGTTTTCCAAACTCATTAAAGACAAAGGACTATTTTTCTTCCTGGAAATGCCTAATCCATAGTAAATGATTAAATAAGTGTTTGAAAATAAATTTTTATAAAAATACCCCAGACAACATTTATTTTCTAAAACCTCAGCTTTGTTTCTATACTAGTTTTAAAAAAAAATAAATACTGGCCAATCAATAGAAAGATATTGAACATGATTTCTGCCATAGAGTTGAAGGATAGAATTCAAAACTGAAGGTAAAAATTTATCAATTTCCCCACATTCTAAAGTGAGCAGAAAACAAGTTTACCCAAGGGTCAAAAATTACAATAAGAAGTGGTTAAAGATTCATTACTATAAAATCAGTTATTGGTTGAGTGCAAAGTGGGAAATGCTTTAGTTTTCCCTTTTCCACCATGAATGAGGGCCCTGCCTCCATACCTGAGTAGAGGGACATTATAGGACACTTGTTAAATCTGGGGCTTTTGCAAAAAGGAAAGAGGGGGCCATACTCTGTAAGTGGACATCATCTCTAGATAATGTGAAACGGCTGGAATTTTAGGCCCTCCTCTTATTATTTCTAGAGGAGCTTGACACATGTCCTCCAACCTGCGTGCTTCGTCCTGGGCTAGTTCTTAAGTCATTAGGCCTGTTAGAGAAGACCACATTAGCAGGACAATGAAAACTTGTGCAATGGACTTGGGAAGAGAATGCTCTTTTCCTTCCATACCATTTCTGTGCCCTTGAATGACATGGATGAAGCTGCTGGGGCTCTACACAGAGATTTGAGGAAAACCCAGAATGGATGGGTATGCATAGTCCTGTGCATGCCATTTGAGGTAGCCTTCTTGGAGAGGAAATCAGCAGCCAGGAAGGATTTAGGGCATATAAAAGATATATAAGTTATGCTCTATGAAGAGGTTATCATTGGGAATGTGTGCTGGGTTGAAAAGATCCTCAAGATCACCATGCACAGGGTATGTAGAAGGTCACTGCATAAGCAGCGGCCAGTAGCAGAGAGAACCACTAGCAGTCCCCTAGTATCTCCATGACACTGACCAGTCATTGGTTAAACAAGATAACTTCAGCCCTCTCCTTTCCAACATATGAAAAGAATAAGAACCTATCATTTTCTTGCCACTCCAAAGACAAGCGACATGGAAAACAATTTCAAAGTGTTCTGTGTTCACCTCTTACCCCCTAAGTCAGTAGAACAAACCCTAGATACAGGCATGGGGCACAGGAAAAGGATTATAGATTGGATAAGATCAAATAGAAGAGGCTACACATTTTAAAAACTTGATTACAATTGATTAGAAATTCATGGACTTAACTGGAGAACTTATTAAAAGACAGAAAAATTCAACAAAACATGGCTGAAGGAATGACTGGAGAAAATGAAACTCTTGTATTTGTATCCCCGGTTTCAGAAATTTGCTCAACTGTTTACATGTACGTGGTAATATTATGTTCTACATGATGTTTAGTTTCTATTGAACTCAAGCTTGTGATTTTTGTAAAGATATTATTTATTTATTTGACAGCGAGAGAGAAAGAAGAGCATAAGCAAGGGAAGTGGGAGGGAAGAGGGAGAAGCAGACTCCCCACTAAGCAGGGAGCCCAATGTGGGGCTCTATCCCATGACCTGAGCTGAAGGCAGAGGCTTAACCCACTAAGCCACTGAGGCACACCAAGTTTGTGATTTATAAACCATACATTTTTCAGGCATAAATTTGGACATGAAATAATAAAGCTATGAATTCATATGAATGTGTCTTCAAATGAAAGACTAAAAATTGTTCTCTTTAATCGAACTCATGCTCTGTGAATTTCAACATACTGTGCTCTCATATTCACATGCATTTACTGTTAGTACATTTAAGCTGCATTTATCATTTTTCTAATCAGGCTAGAGATATTGCTTTTGTGTGATTAATTAATGACAAATCAAATAGTTACAGACAATTTACTTTTTCCTACTATATGAATTATAATGAAAAATACTAGTATGCCTTTCTTTTTCCATGATGCTTTGGAGAAAAAAAAAGGAGGGTATAATTCAGATAAAAGTGCTCTTATAGGAGGCAGGGGAGTGATACAGAACACCTAAATATTCAGTCTCCTTCATCCCTGTACCAACATGTTGACTAGAGGAAAATAGAGTATTAAACATGTTTTCCATGCATTTTCCTAAAACTCTTTAAAAATGATTCAAAAGGGGAGGACAAAAATGTCAGAATGAGAGAAGCAGAAAATAGTTTTGGATGTCTGAGAGCAGATAACTTGATAATCACGGCAGTCATATGGAGACAGGCCAAAACTCTTGGAAAGGGGAACAGGAAGAGGCAAAGGAGGACTGAGAGAGAAGGATCTGTACTACCTTGTGAAAATATGGAAAAATTTTGGTTAAGTACTTTTCTTTTGGTAATAATCTATTTTCTCTACATCAAACAAACCAATTCCATTTTTTCCCCAGTAATAAATGGAATACTGGCTGAACAATGTGTCTCATTGCTTTTAGGACAAAGCATTTTCTGGATCCATCTCTACACATCCATTCCTTCTTTACCTGGAGGTCTAACTTCTTTAGGGTTGTTATGGTAAAAGTCAAAGCTTATTTACCGGACTTCACCACTTCTTCAGACCCATTAAGAGGACCCATGATATAATTGGTATTTTCTAGTTTGTTGGGTCCATCTTGGGAAGAAAGATTAATTTTTAGACATTTATGTGATTTTGTGGCTGTATCTTGGACAAATACGAAGTTCTCTTTAACTATATATTGAATCCTGAAAGATACTCGTTTTGCATATCTATATAACATGACTTTATATTACTCAAAATTAAAATATTCTGTATACCTTTTCCTTTACTAGCAATTCTTTTCCTCATATCTCCTTAAGGTGAATTACTAATAGAGCTTTAATAAACATCCTATCTATACACAAGATCTTGCCTTCCAGCCTATTATTTCATAAAGTATTTGGAGTGACCAGACAAGTGAAAATTATAAGAATTCTGTATATATAATCAAATATTTATAATAAAAGACCAAATTCTGACACAGCAAAAATTAGAACTAGGCAAGTAAATACTCATGTGACAACACAAAACGTGTGAACTAAATAAAATCAAGGGTAAGATAGTGGTTGGGAATCACTGGGGGGGAGACATTTTCACAAAAGTATAATCTGAGTTGGCTATTAAAGACAAAAATATTTTAGTCCAGGAATAATCAGTTATAAAAGAGAAGCAGATAGGTGATAATAGATGCAGATTTTAAGGATGTACTTACTTTGTGTATTTTATTAGTTTACAAACTGGAAATATTTCTAATAATTATTTTGAAATGTTGGTACTTTATTTTGTTGCCATTTTAAAATGAAAGAAAATTCAATCCATTAAGACTAAGAATTCATGCTACTTTTTTAAACATACACGAGATAGTTTAAGATATCTGATGTAGCTTCATGTTCTCAGGTAAGTTTTTTTTTTAACTTTTCCTTGTCTCAGTTATATTTTCTGAAAAATTAGTCATTACAAGCCATATCATTATTTTAATGATTAAATAAAAATGAGATCTTAAATTGTATGCTACATTACAGACAGAAAATAAACATTTATCCTTTACGGTTTTTATTTCTTAAAAAGTTAAACATAATGTAATTTAGTAAGGATGGGAGGATATATTATTACAAAGTAGTGTCTTGCGAGGTATTCCTAAAAGTAACTGGAAGAACTCAGAAGGGTGACTACCCAAATATGACTTAGAAATAGGACATTAGAAATCCTGATGATGGGAGTTGAAATTGGCCAGGATAAAATTGTTGTTGTTGCTCAACATGACACAATCACTTCAGCATGTCTTCATGTTGGAAAACAGCACATGCAAACTCTATGGGCTGAACTATTTCTTTAACTATGCAGAGCGGGTTGCCAAAGCACAGCCATTAAAACAAATAGCATGATACAGTTTCTGAGACAGAATCAATGTTAAAGAGTAATACAGAGAATTAAAGGATGCAGAGATAAAATAGGAGGCTTGGAGCTCTTTAAGTTTAATTTTCTGGCTTTGGCAAATTTTCCTTAGAGTAAATTTTCAGATGCCATGAGTGAGGTAAGCGATTTCCCAATGTGCTTTTTGTGTAGCACCTGGGAAATGTATATACTACTTTGAATCACTTTGACATCAAAGACAACAGGCCTATGCCAGACCAAAACATTATGTCAAGTCCTAGTAATTCCTCTGTGGTATGTCTCAGCAAGCCAGCATTATTTCCCTACAATGGTCAGGCATTAAGCACAGGACACTTAAGATCCACTGCCAAGAAAGTCCATGATAAGCCATTCTGAGTGAGTTTGCTGTGTAGATTCAGGTTATTCGACTGACTGTATATGGACCTTACACATCAAAGCCTTAATGTAATAGAGCAAGAGCTATCAACATTCACCAATGACATGACAAAAACACAGCATAATAGTTCTAGATACAAAGGAAAAAAAAAAACACTTTCTCTGTGAAATAAGTGCACTGGGTGCATAAAGAGAGTTGCCATGCTTTTTTCTTAGTTCCTTGTTATGCTATATATTTGATATAATTACATAAATTCAAATCTGTACAAATGCAGTCCAATGCCTAAAAATTTTGCCATCAGAAAGCCAATGATTATGAACTATACAGAATACGAAATGCTTTTAGTCTTATTGGTTTAATTCCCATGCTTACATAATAAGATTGGAATCCATAAATACAATAAGTAATATAGTAAAGTGAATGCATTACCCAATCATTGGCCACAAATAGAGAGTTGGCCTCCAGGTGGTGCTGGGCTGGGCTGCCACTGCTCTCTTTGGGGTACAATGCTCCTAGCTTCCCATCTAGTCCCTTCAGCCCTGAGCTCATCTTCTCTCACTCTCGGGCACTAACTAAAATTCCTAGAGAGCTTTGTGACTTATTTAAATGTGCAAATCCAGAGAGAAGACACTGGCAGAGAGCATAGTAGTGTTATTGTGATAGGATTGCCAGAGTTCCCAAAACTCTCTCCTTAAAATTTAAAAGCTAGGAAATTTAAATATTACTGGTTTCAGATACCAGAGTAAAGGCAGTTTTATCTACTAGCTTCTCTGAACCAAAGTGGAAGAAAAAATAGAAACAAAATGGAGAAATAAAACTTAACTTAAAAAATTTACAGTAGGAGCACCTGGGTGGCTCAATGGGTTAAAGCCTCTGTCTTCAGTTCGGGTCATGGTCTCAGGGTCCTGGGATCGAGCCCCGCATGGGGCTCTCTGCTTGGCAGGGAGCCTGCTTCCCCTTTCTCTCTCTGCCTGCCTCTCTGCCTACTTGTGGTCTCTGTCTGTCAAATAAATAAATAAAATCTTTTAAAAAAATTACAGTAGGAGTTCAAACATGAAAACACAAGTATAAAGAATATTGGGAAATTTGGGGACCAAAATGTAGTGATAGCAATAGAACACACTTCTATTTGTTTGGAGGTCAGGTGTATACTGGACACCAGATGATGCTTGGGTTACAATAGATTTAGTGTTCTATGCCAAGAGAGAACGGTGAACACTGCAGACCATGAGTCAAAGTAGAACTTAAGAAGAAGGGTATTGTCACATATTTCCAGGCTGTACAACCTAGCACTAAATCCCTAGCACCCAAGAAGACTGCTGTCAATGATTTTAGTCACGAGAGGAAAGTAGAAGCCACCATTGCTAGATCACAGTGGTGGATGAAGGTTATTTAAGACCCTTTATGGTGAGCCACAGTGACTTCCTATAGACCAGACAAAAAGGAAATTGACTTCTAGAGCAGAAATATTTGCTCTTAAGACTTCAACACCAATAAATCTAAACCTAAGTCTATTGAGATCAAATTGCAAATACCACATTATTTAGCCAATAGCACACCAAATTCAAAGATAAAAATGAGTTAACAAGCCTTGGGAAAGACAGAGAAAAATGAAAACATCATAGATGTTATATCCCCATTATAGCAGCCAAATTAAATATAAATATAATGATCAATGGGTGTAAAGTAGACAGGCTTTAAAAAATCCTTGAAAAACAAACAAAAGCAACAACTATGACTTACCAGCCTTTATCAACATATTGATTTCCAAAAAGGAAATTGGCATCACAAGACATAGAATGCACTTAGTTTCATGTAGAAAGCTCATAACGCTTTCCATATTATTCTCATGGGAACCACACTAAACTCTTGAGTACAGAAAAGAAAATGAGAAAATCTAGATTCCCAGGTCAAAGGAAAGTGATGATGAGGTCTTTGAACAAAAATCCTGAATAGAAGCTATTGTGTTATGATCCTCCTGGCTTTCTGCTTCTTGCTTCCCCCCAATTTTCTTTAACTTGCCCCATCCTGAAAATTTTACCTGAAGTTTTTAGCCATTGTATTAGCAAGACTTATACTGCCAAACGTTTATAGAGAGCCACAGACGCCCACCTCCCCACCAGGGAAATTGCCACCATCACTAGCTGGCATTAGTTTAGGAGCTAATCCCACCAGGCCTACTATCTGAGTCTAATCCCATCCCCCACATGAAGAGTCAGAGCTCCAAGATTTCCTTCTCTCTCTGTTACCTTATGGTCTGCATAGCTTCTATTCTGCCCCTTAATTTCTAAAACATTTCACTGTACCCTCAGGTACTAAGGGCCCATCATTGACATTTTTCTTATGTTAAATATTTTCTCCAACAATTATATTTATCTTCTCATTAAAACAGAAGATTAGATCTTAAATATGTCTTACCAACATCACCTGATGTCTACTCTTTTTACCCCTCACAATGTTTACACCTTTGGAGAAAGAAGGGAAGAGAGACTGCTTACTCTATTGTTGCCTCCAGACCATGCTCCTACTCTCCTCCACAAAACCCACCTTTGTACATCATATCATCAGACTATGTCACCCATTATACATCTTTATTGTTATCCTCTTCCATCCCTTAAGTTAGCTCCTCATATTGGGGTCCTTAGCTCATAACTTATTCTCATTTTTTCAAGCACCATCCCATCTTTTTTCTTCCAATGGTCATATTACTAAATCATTCCCATTCTCTTACCCCTGACCTCATTAAACCTCATTCCCCTATAATCTCAATGTCATGCAAGATTCTTTGGAGTCACCACCCCCACCTTTCCAGCTTACTTACCAGTGCCATAGTTTCAATAATCCTTTGACTTAAAAGGAATTCCAATTTATTCAATCTACTAACTCTTTTAATCTGCTTTCTTTCTTCCTTATAAAATTTAAAACCCATGATAAATGATTACAACTTTAAGGGCCACTGGGTGACCTAGTCATTTAAGCATCTGCCTTCTGCTCAGGTCATGATATCAGGGTTCTGGGATGAAGCCCTGCATCAGACTCTCTGCTCAGTGGGGAGTCTGCTTCTTCCTCTCATTCTCCCTCTGCTTGCTTCCTCTCTTCTCTCTCTCTCTCAAGTAAATAAATAAAATCTTAAAAAAATGAAAAGAAATTAGAGAAAGAAGAGCAAGGCAAGCCCAAAGCTAGCACAAGGAAGCAATAAAGACAGGAGTGCAGATAAAATTAAATTGAGAATAGATGAAATCAACAAAATGAAGTTATTTTTTTGAAATGATCAACACAATTTACAGATCTATAGCAATACTGATCACTGAAGAGAAGACTCAAATTACTAAAATCAGGAAGGAAAGAGGGGTCATTGTTACCAAGCTCAGGAAGAGAAAAGGACTATAATAGAACACTGTGAACAGGGAGACTGGCTCGCTCAGTCTGTGGAGCAGGCAAGTCTGGATATCAGGGCTGTGAGTTTAAGCCCCATGTTGGGTGTAGAGATTACCTAAGACAATTATTACAACTTTATTGCATAGATTTTCAGCAGTCTTTCTTCTCTCATATCCTTATTCCTTCTTCTCTTCCCCTCATTTGGAAAAGCCAAAATGATTGTTAAATTTGAATTCAGCTGGAGAAAATTACAGAGCAGACTGGTCTAGCTTGAAAATCATAATCATAAAACAAAATAAATCCTTAATACTGACCTGTAATCACACTTTCTCAAATATATTTACCTTACCTTCTCCAGAAAATTACTGCATGCCTTTTCTCTAAGCAAGCCTCAATGTCTTTTATTAGCTCTCAGCTAATAATGTTACCTGTTTCAGTGAAAGAAATGAGTTAATGAAAAACTAACTTCACCAGGTTCCCACTTTCTCATAAACCTACATACATCTTCCTCCTGAAGATGACAGTCTTTGCTCTTTTCTAATGTTAAGGACCTTAATGCAGGATCTCTATCCTCTCCCTTTTACTTTTTCAAGAACAATACTATGTCAAGTATTTTTTTTCCTCTCATCATAAATTTTTCCTTCACCATTAGAGATTCCCATCTGAGTTAGCATGTGTTATTATTTTTTAAAACTTCTAAGTAAATTCTGTCTTGACCTTACTGGCCTGTTAGAGACCATCAAATTCTTTTTGCCTTTTTTAGCTAACATCTTAGAAATAGTTAAGCTCATCATCTCCTTTCTTCCCTCACATCCACTCTTTAAGTCTGCCACCATCCGTCTTATACACATTCACACACCATATCACGGAAATTATGTCAAGGCCACCAGTGAACTTCCTTCTGTTAATCCAACAGTCAATTCTCAGTTCTTATCTTCCTTGACATCACTGTGACATTAGCCCCTGTTCTTTCCTTCTAGAACACCTTCTTTAATGTGATTTCAATGACATAACACATATTCCTTCCCCTTTCTATCTGTTCATGCTCCACTTACTTTGGTGATTCTTTTCATATTCATCCTTAATTTTGGATTCAGTGAAAATCCTTGTACCTATTTCTCTACCTCATTTGCATTCACTTTTGTGCTGATATAGTGCAGTCACATATTACCACTCACATCCTGATAGCCCACAAATTGTACCTCCAGAAAAATTCTCTTGTGAACTTCAAACTTGTACCTGTCACCTTCACTTAGTGTTCAATAAATGTCTTTTACCTAACATTCTCAAAACTAAAATCCTAAAAAGATTCTTCCAAAAATCTGACCTACTATTTCCCTGTATCACTTAATGGCTGTACCACCCTTCTTATTGCATAGGCCTGAATCCTTCAAGCTTTTATTTTTCTCCCCAAATTTGTATCTATTTCCTCAGAAATTCTATTTTTTTCTTCTTCTAAATATATCTAAATACATCAATAGATACCTCTGTTTTGCAAGTCACTCATATTTTGTCTGGATTATTGGTAATGCAATAACACTAGCAGCAATGAATTATCTCAGTATAGCTATGAGATGTTGTTCAGGTAACTTTTCTAAAAGCTATAGAACCAGTTTTCCTGGGTGGCTCAGTGGTTAAGCTTAAGCGTCTGCCTTTAGCTCAGGTCATGATCCCAGGGTTCTGGGATCAAGCCACACACCAGGCTCCCTGCTGAAGAAGGGAGCCTGCTTCTTCTCCCTCTGCTCCTCCCCACCCTTGGGTTCTCTTTCTCACCCAGGTCTCAAATAAATAAAATCTTTAAAAAAATAAAAGCTATAAAACCTTCCTAATAGCTATAAAATACCTTAACCAATGGAGAGAGATACTATGTTAATGGTTAGGAATACCTGATCTAGAGTTACCTACATATTCTATGCAACTTCAATACAAACATCTCAAGGAATTTTTTGTGGGGGGAGGGAGAAATTTAACATGGTTTCTAAAATGTAAATGGAGAAACAAAGAGTCTAAAGTACTTATTTGATTTGAAAGAAAATGTTCAAGTATGGATGACTACCACTATCAGCTATTAGGATTTTTTACATTTACTGTATGTAACTCATCCAGTGCATTATTGGTACCAAGTTTAACAAACAAATCAACAGAACATAATAGAAAGGACAGAAAGAGACCTAGGTATGTATCATTACCTGATGTTGATTAAAAGCACCAGTAAAATTCAGTGGAAAAGATAACCACTTTATAGAGTATGTGTAAGTGAACCGGGATTCATACAGAAAAAAAAAAAAAATTCCTTTAACTTTAGAGAAAAGCTCATAAAATTTACTTTCAGTGGGTTCTAAGCAAAAATTGAATGGTAAGATAATAAAACTTCTAGAAGAAAAAATTGAGGCAACTTTTAATTTTAAATGTCAAAAATTAAATAAGAAGTGTCCCATAAAGATGGGATTAATTGAAATTTGTTGAAAATTACCACCTATGTTCATTGGAAGATAATATTAAGATGAAATTGTCAGCCACAGACTAGAAGATATTTGTGCAAGTGTATATAATAATAATATATATACACACATGTATATCTATATAGACATATACATGTACACACACATATATGCACAGACATATATATATACTCACAGAAACATACATGCACAGAGATATAGAGCGATGGATCTCCCAAAGGTCTCATATCCAGAATATATGAATAACCACAAATAAATAAGGTAAACAGAGGTGAAGCAATTACAAAATGGCAAAAGTTCTAAAAATAAGGTTCTTTAGGATGCTGACATATACTTCTACAAAGATTAGTGGAGCTGTATACTTACAGTATGTGTACTTTGCAGTTGTGCCTCAATAAAAATAAATTGTAAAAAAATATCTTAAATCCTTTTCTATGTTTGATTCAAATATCCTCATGAAATCTCCAGAATATATATATATTTTTTTAAAGATTTTATTTATTTGTCAGATAGAGAGCACGCAGGAGCGAGCACAGGCAGACAGAGTGGCAGGCAGAGGCAGAGGGAGAAGCAGGCTCACTGCTGAGCAAGGAGCCCGAAGTGGGACTCGATCCCAGGACGCTGGGATCATGACCTGAGCCGAAGGCAGCCGCTTAACCAACTGAGCCACCCAGGCGTCCCCAGAATATATTTTTTAAAAGGTTAGCTATTTTGTCCATAGACCAATGTGCATTCTGAATATAAAATCTTTAGCATCTACTATGGATTCTATAAATATTTATAAATTTAATGCTTTGTTCATGACATATTATTGGTAATTCTTCCTTTACACTACTTGCCCCATCACTCACTCAATATATTTTTTGTATAAAGTCATCTTATTAATAGTCTAACGATCCTGATGTGGAAATAATGTATACAAATTCAAGTGAATTTATACCAGATCAAGTAAAATTGTGATTTGTGTAACTTCTTATCAAAATAAGGAAATGCCTTTTTTTTGGAAAGAAAATGAGAAATTGATTTTAATTATTTTCAATTCTAAAATGAAAATATTTTTCACTTCTACTAATTTCTAATATGAGCTATGTTTACTTCTGTTTATGGCCACTCCATCTACATGCTTAATTTCAGTTATACAGATAATGCTTATTTTCACATCTATGGCTTATTAAAAATGACTTCATTTAATATGAATGTCATTTAATATCCCTTCAAATTTAAAAGTTTTGGCATTTTATTTCTTTGGAATTAGAGGTTCTTGAGTACGTGTGCTGAACACCCACAATAAAGGTGTAATTAGTGTCATATTGAGGAAATTCCTCAACTATAGCCTATTGTTTGACAAAGTGAATATGCCTTAAACTTTTACTGGTGAGTACTTATTATGGTCTTTGATGTAAAATGTTCTTGAGAGTCATGATACCTACTTAAAACTAAAGCACTTGGGGGCACCTGGGTGGCTCAGTGGGTTAAAGCCTCTGCCTTAGGCTCAGGTCATGATCTCAGGGACCTGGGATAGAGCCCCACATCAGGCTTTCTGCTCGGCGGGGAGCCTGCTTCCTCCTCTCTCTCTGCCTACATGTGATCTCTGTCTGTCAAATAAATAAATAAAATCTTAAAAAAAAAAAAAAAAACTAAACTTAAAGCACTTGGCCTCGGGTAAGTGTGTAGAAGATCAAAATGCATTGGACTCATAGTGGTAATAAAATCTAAAAATATTGGGAAATGATTATAAGTGGTCAATTAAGAAGAAGATTTTAATAACTTTTGAATTTGAGATTTCAAGGCTAGGTGATTCTAAAATCCCAAGTGCTTAGCTCCTACAATCATCACTTTACAGTATACAATATTGTATATATTGATGCATAGACATATGAATGAATGAATACATGATTAAAGAATCAGTTTAATTAAAACACAAAGAAGTCTGAAATGTGAGACACTGAACAAAGATAAAAAGTGCAAACACGAAAATGTAATTGGTCAATAATATGTCATTGATGACCTTTCTAAAATAACAGGTTCAATACAGTGACTAGAGTAAAAACCTAATAGAAAGCAATTAAATTTGATTAATTTCCAGGCAAGTCTACTTCTTTCCTTTTTTCTAAAATTTAATAGGAATGAAAATGGGAGAAACAATTAGCAGATATAGTTATTTATTTTAGCTAATGAGAGTTTACCCTCTCTCTTTAAAAAGTTTCTGCCCCTTTTCATCATTTTCCTACTTCTGGAAAACTGTTCTTTTGATTTCAGAATTACACAATATTCTTGTAATTTTTCCTTTTCTTTTGTTTTTATGGAGATAGTACTCCAGACATCTATTTTGGGATCAAGATTTTCCCTGATGTGAACCTGAGCTTGTTTGTACCAGTAACTTTATTGGAAATTCAAATATCTTTTGGTTGCATAAGTTAAATATTATTGAGCACCTAATAGATGCCACGCATAATGAGAGAAGTTATAGAATACCTGAAAGAGCTTTGTATGTGTTCTGCTTAAAACCTACTGTCCCATCTGCCTCTTATAGGTACTTGCTTACTTCATTACAACATCTTTGATAGACTAAACCCAGTCTTATCCTTCCCTAAATCATCTTCCTATCTATACAACAAAAATTATATATGGGTGAACTGGCTAGGAGGTATATGTGAAATAGAAATTCAGGAACAATTATTCCACAATTTATTATTAATCTGTTATCAATTGCACATATGTTTAAGTGTATATGTATGTAAATAACATGTGCATATACATGTGTGTATATACAGAGAGAGAGAGAGAAAGAGAGAGAGAGAGAGATCTTTGCCACATTTGAGGTCATCCTATCTCACTTATTTCAGCTTTTTTTTTAATCCTTTCAGACCAAGGAGTCATCGTTTGCTTATGAAGCTTTTCTTCTTTGCATTTATAAACCAGATTAGACATTTAGACATTTTCACCTATGAACTCATGGACTTCTTATAATAAAGAACAGTTGAAGACTAGAATTTTTTATATAGTGATTGGGGGACCTACATTTCTTTTTCCCTTTGAATTGATTAAATGCTTCTTTAAAATAGTATTTCTTTTACTTGAAGTCATCAGGGAACCCAAAATAGAGTGGATACTTAATTAACATTTGCAGTCTGGTTGATTGATTGGCATTACTCACCAATTTACTTTTGAAATTTATTTAGTAAAATTTATTTTATCAATTTAGCAATATATAATATGTATCAAGCACAAAAATATATATCACATAATCAATATATCACATTTACAGTGGTTGTATTTTCTCATACATTGCAGAAAAAATGATTTTAAATAACAGATTTTAAAATACTTAAATATGGCTATTTCTAGGACTTAAAAGTTACATGTTTTGAACAAGAAAATAATGGATTCCAAAATTCTTCTATCCAATGTTTTATTATGAGTAAAACTAAATA
>RCUC01069218.1:0-21429 GCA_003697995.1 Taxidea taxus jeffersonii | reverse complement strand
TGATCTTTCTGAAGTCCCGGATTTTCGATTGTCTTTGAGTCATCTCTGTGTGGAGATGTTGCAAAGCAAATCCACTACCGGCCCCCGCCCCACATCTCCCCCTCCCCCCTGTAGGTGGCTCTTTATCCTTAACTTACAGGACTCTCAGGGTCCTTTTTGGCCTGTGAGCCCAGCATTTTAGAGTTACTCTGATGGTTTTTAAAACCTGGAAACTAACAGAGTATCTCACACACAAAAGGCACTTGTTCAACTTCATCAACCGATGAAGAAACTTTGCAGATGAAGGCAAAAGAAGTTAAAGCACTTGCCCGAGGTTGTATGTATGAAGGTAGGATTTCCACAGAGTGTGGGCCATAGAGTCCTTGTTCTAAACCAGCCCGTTGCTGTACTGCTTGCCCCTTTCCACTCTTCCCCTGGGGCTCGATTGTCTACCACCGACTTCTCCAGGTGGCTGGCCTCTGGGCCCGAATGTGAGCTTTCCCTCCTTGGTAGGCACTGTTTGGGTATCTCAGGTACAGCCCAACCATAGCTTCATAGAGACCTGGTACCTTGTCCTTTTACATGACTAGCCTACCTTGTATTCTAAGACCATGGGTGCCATATTTATTATGCTAGAGAATTCAGACTTGCGAGCATTCAGAGAAATCCAATTATCAAAAGCCTTAGTACATGAGGTGTTGTGCAGGTCACAGAGATGGGCACGACCAACTCTGCCCTCAAGGATCATAGAATGGTAAGGCCATGAGTAATTCCACTTGGAACAGGTGCAGAAAGTGCTGTTTCAGTGCACAAAGGTGACTTCCTGCTGGGAAGGTCGGGGAAGGAGGAGGTATTTGACACAGGGACATAAATGATGACTACTTAGGGAATTGGGGATTGGGAGGGAGGTGCTCCTGGGGGAGGATCAGCCCCCATCAATGGATCCACAGTCTTTCCAGTCCCACCTCTGTTGCCTCTGTCTGTCCTCTCAGTGAACAACTTCGTACTCTTTGGTTTATCAGTCTTGCTAGTTTCCAGCTGTGATGTTGCCTGAGCAGCTTTGGTACCCAGATGGTTCACCCTTTTCACTCTGGTCAGGCGTACCTTTGACCTCTTATTAAGAGCCACAACTCCCAAGAATTCATTTTAGGCTTATCTTGGGCCTCCACCTCCCTGTCCACATTCTTTTGTCCTCAGCCATCCCCTTGATGCTTGTTGAAGTTGTGCTTTATCCCCTGATGTTGCAGGGGTAGCCTCCGTTGGTAAGCTCATATTTGGGACATACTTCTACTAAAACATAACTGGTCATTTACCTGTAATGCAACTCTGACTGGGTGTCCTGTATCTTTATTTGCTTAATTTGGCAATCCTATTAAGAGGCTAATGGAGAAGGGACCACACCGAAAAAGGGATGACCCCTGAGACTGTCAGGAAGGCCAGTGTGCCAGTAACCAAGGGCATTTAGAGAGGCATGGTGGGAGATAACGTTGGAGGGACTCTGGGAAAGACTGTGCATTTTATTGTGGGTGAAGTAGATCTTGAGCCAGAAGTCTCCTGACCCAACTTACATTACAAAAGGGTCACTCTGGGTGCTACATGGAGAAGTCCATGAGGGGCAGAGCTGGTTGCTCATAGCAGGAACTCACAGGACAGCGTAGACTGGGAGTTACAAGAACATACCATCATTTCAGGCCAATGGCCTCCTTGAGCTCCCCTGGGGCGTGTGGGAAAGTGGCTTTGGCTAGAGGAAGCCTACGACGTTCCTGGTTCTGTACACCTCTGTGACTTGGATCTGTTCATCACATGTGACTGACATTGGGACAGGTGTGGGTACAATCACGGATGCCTCATGTCCTGTCCCTCCTCTGTGAGCAATGGGGCCCATCCTCACCTTTGCCTCTCCGGTTGGCATGGCAACAAGGCCCTAATACAGTAAGGTTGTAAAGATGGCGCCTCTCCTAAACACATTGGGTTCTGCCAACCACGAGGCCGTTCTCCGGTTGAGGTGTAGCCAGGAATCCTCTCCCACAGAGAGGCTGCCTCCTCTGATTGACCTCAGCCTCCTGCCCAGACTCTGATTTATCTCCTGTGCTTGTAGGGAAGCAGCTGTCCCCATGCACGGGTCCACATGGACATACATCCTCAAGCTCATTCCTGCCCTCTTGCACTTTTTTTTTTCCACAGCACTTCTTGTGAAGTCTTTATTTGTCTGATTACAGTGGGTAAATGGGTGGGAATCTGGAAAATGCAGAAACGTGTTTTTGAAAATAAGAGAAACATGAGCTGTGCTATCACTTTGGTGTCCTTCTTCCTGCAGTTAGGATTTTCTTGTGGCCTCTGAGCGAGCACAGGGAGTCCTCTGTCCCTCCTGATGCTGGTGAGCTGGGGAAGCTCCATCCACGAGGCCAGGCCAAGCTGGCTCTTCTGACCTGTACGCTCCAGGGGAGGTTTCCATCTGTCCAAATGTTAGGTTGGAACTAAACGCCTCCACACAGTGATGAAATCCCTAACAAATGTAGTGACAACACTGAACATAAGGCCTTAATTTTTTTCAAATTGCTTGCATTTACAGTTAATTCAATTTGAATGATAAGTCACCTCTATGTGAATGACTCACGCACTTATGATTAGGAGCTTTGTTTTTGAGAGTACCGGAGACAGGGAGAAGACGTCCTCGGTTTGCAAACCACGCATGGCTACGGTAATAAATAGCCACCAGTTTCCAGCTGGGAGACATGGTTTCATATCTTTAGGCATCGTGCATTCTGGGTCTGGAGTCACACAAGAAAGCGGAAATCTCTCTCTCTCTCTCTTTTATTAAAAAAGATTTTATTTATTTATTTGTCAGACAGAGATCACAAGTAGGCGGAGAGGCAGGCAGAGAGAGAGGAGGAAGCAAGCTCCCTGCTGTGCAGAGAGCCCGATGCGGGGCTCTATCCCAGGACCCGAGATCATGACCTGAGCTGAAGGCAGGGTCTTTAACCCGCTGAGCCACCCAGGCACCCCTTGGAAATCTCTTTTAAAGGCATATTTGAACCCCTGTCCACGGTGGCAGTTGGAGAGGATAAATATGTGAGCCAAACTTCCTTAGGCAGCGAAGTGAAAAACTGTTTTTTTTGGTTTTGTTTTGTTTTATTTTGTCTTCTATTACAGGGCATTTTGCTTCACATCAGCTGAAACACCTTTCCCAAGTCCAAACCTTTGGGGACCTAGAGGGGGAGATAGAGGAGGCCTTGCAGACTGTGACAGAAGGGAGGAGATGATTTCAAAAGCAAATCACTTCCACGCTGTAGAAAAAGACAGGAGAGAAATAGTAAGGAAATGTCCAGAAAACAACCATATAAATAGATGATTGCTGAAATATTTGGATAATTTTGAGAATAAATGCAGGCTAACATTTTTGGACAGTGAAATCAGCTTTTCATAATAGCTCTGTCTCCCAGCCCGTAATTTCCTTGTTCTCCCTAATTTACTTCACTTCTCTGTAGCTGGCAAATTCCTGTGTTCCGTACCTCAAATAAACAGGCTTTCCAGCTACCAAGCTCTGTTGTGAGACTCTTGCCTCCTCACCCCCTGCTTTGATGCACAAGTTGGAGAGCCCTGGAGGAGCTTTGGGCTTTCTGATGACTCTCTGCCCGCCAGCTCCAACATTTCATTGAATTTTCGACCCAGCTCCAGAATAACTCCCGAAGTATGCAACTTAGGGCTCCTGGTGAGGGCAGTGAGGACAGGGAGAGGGCAGTGAATATGCCTAGGCAGTCACTGCTAGGGGCTTATGGCATAGCTGGTCATTGCCAAGGTTGGACTGCCCTGGAAGGCAGTGGGTCATTCAAGGTACCTTTGGGTTTTGGCATTTTGTTTTTTTCCTGGCCAAGGGAGAGGAGCGGTGGTGACTGACTTCTGCTTCTGAAAATGCTGTTCGGTGGCCCAGCATGATGGAAATTTTCATGCTCTTGACTTTGGATTATAGCAAGTTTGTGTCTGGAAAGTTTAAAATGGGCACATGAGAAAGGACAAGATCACCAGGAGAAGATGAGGTGG
The DNA here is from genome assembly GCA_003697995.1 of Taxidea taxus jeffersonii. NCBI lineage: Eukaryota > Metazoa > Chordata > Mammalia > Carnivora > Mustelidae > Taxidea > Taxidea taxus. Next base: position 17,409 of record RCUC01069218.1, on the reverse strand, counting down.
GTTATGTTTTGCAGTCCCATCCCCTTTCTTGTTGGGCCGGAGTCGCTGATGGGTTTTTCTGCTGCTGTCAGATGGCTAATGATGGACGTTCTGTTTTAAATCTTACTGAAGTTTAGCAAGTTCAGCCAGGAGAGCATGTCGCACGGGGTTTAGTGTGAAGCCCAAGTGTTGCTTTGCATTGAGACCTTCACTGGAAATTGTAGAGATGTGTTCAGTGTTTATAAGGCCGTCGCAATTCTGGAAGGCTAAGGAGAGCCATTCATCGAGTCACGTATCTGATAAGTTTCCCTATGTGCTAGGCACTGCACAGGGTCGACGGAGGATGGTATTTGAAAGATGTAATTCGTGGGGCGCTTGGGTGGCTCAGTCGGTAGAGTGCTTGACTCTTGATCTCAGCTCAGGTCTTGAATCTCAGGGTCGTGAGTTCAGGCCCCGCTGAGCCCCTGTTGGAGACTACTTTAAAAAAAGAAGCAAAGACATAGTTTGTGCCTGGAAGGAGCTTACAGCCTGTGAGGGAGACATCAAATGCTGGAGAAAGGTACCAAAGTGAAATATACAAGTCAGAGTGAGTGTAAGTGGGCACATGATCAAGTCCATCCAGAGGGAGAACGGAGGGCTTGTTGGAGGGCAGAGGCCTCTGATGTCTCTGCAGGTGCTTTTGCTGGAAGGTTTTTCAGGGATGGGTGTGTGTGGAAGACTAACCAAGAAGAGACACAGAAGGTAAGACAGGAAGAAGAAGGAGAAGCCCAGAGGAGGAAGGAAGAAGTCATTAAGTGAAATAAGTCGAGCAGAGGAAGACAATCATCATAGGGTTTCACTCATACATGGAACATAAGAAATAGCACTGAGGACCACAGGGGAAGGGAAGGAAAACTGATTGGGAAGAAATCAGAGAGGGAGGCAAGCCACGAGAGACTCTGGACTCCGGGAAACAAAGTGAGGGTTACAGAAGGGAAGGGGATGGGGGGATGGGGTGACTGGGTGATGGGTATTGGGGAGGGCGCGTGTGGTGATGAGCACTGGGTGTTACACGCAACTAAGGAATCATTGAACACTGCGTCAGAAACTAATGATGTGCTTGCTATATGCTGGCTAAGTGAACAAATAAAAAAATACATAAAAATAAAATTAAATTTAAAAAAGCTGTTTTTGTCTCAAAGGCCAACTTGGTCCGTGGGTCTCTCTCTCAGAGGTGGTGAAGTCAGGCTGGGGATGGAGGAAGGCCCATCAGCAAGCTTCCTGAACCCGGGTTAGAGAGTTGGGGTTGGTGGGGAGGGGGTCGTGTGGAGAAAACCACGACGCGCTCTCTGGGAGGGGGAACTTGAGGCGGGCGGGTGGCAGGTGAACTGGACGTGGGTTTGTCTCGACGGGCTCAGCTATAGGTGACGGAACACTCCCGGACGTCTGAGATCGCTCCTCCATTCAGACTGAGCAAGACCGCGGTAATGCGAGGGCCACCCCTGGATGGCAGAGGGTTTCCGTAACAGAGACACGGGTGACCTTACACGTGCGCTGCCAGTCATGGCCTGCAGCACCCGCTTACATTTGGTATGAAACTGCGTCTAATGAGATGGACAGAGGGCGCGGGGCGGGGGAGGCAAGTGTGAGTAGAGCGGGGCTCGACAGGGCGTTTCGAGCCTCTCCAAGGTGGAGAGCAGTTCTCTAGTCACAAATCACACAGATGATGATGGTGAAAGAGTCACTCGCAGGGGCCCCCAAAGGGGAGCATCTTACGTTTTGTGCCCAATGACTGCATCTTGTTCGAGTCAGGATCTACTTGTCTCTGCCCTTCTGTGGTTCTCCAGACAGTAGCCCTGACCAAGCTGGGCAAATTTAGTGGAAGGCTAAAACAAGCAGAAACCTAGCAAACTTAGCTGCCTCGGAGCACAGAGTAGAAAGATGGGTGTGTGTGCGGGGTCGGGGGGGCGGGGGATGGTGTTCACATGACTCAGGCAGGAAACTGTGGCTCGTGGGCCATGTGCCTGAAGCGTAGCGGGTAGCGTTCACCGTTAGTATTTCCTGCACAGCGAAAATGAAAAAGAAAAACCAGCTCCATAAACTAAAAGGAACAGGAAGGAATGCACATTTTTGAGTGAGTCACGATCCTAGGAGGGAAGACCCACCGTGAGATTTAAACAAGTTTCGGAACTGAATGGGTGACAAATGGGTGATAAAAGTTAGGCGTTGAGAAGGCTAGGACTGGGGCAAGGGGATGATCGTCCCGGAGAAGATGGAGAAAGGGCTGTGGGGGTAGGGAGGACCCAGTGATCCAGGGAGGGAAGTAGGGGTACAGGTCCCCAGTACTCGGGGGGTCCGCCATCCAGCCACCTTCTGGGCCACCGAGCTGTTTCCTCAGCTGCAACCTCTCCACTCCTGTTCCAGGGACCAGAAGCTTCCCTGGGGATGCCTGGCCTCCCTTGGAATTAGAGGAATGCATCTGTTTTGGGGCTGGAGATTAGAGTTTCTCGGGCTGGGGGTTACAAGGAAAGCTGTCTTTTTGGGTGGCCTCCTAAGACAGGCTTCAGACCCCAAGCTGATACTTCAAAACTTCCTTCTCTGATAATCTATAATATTCTGTTTTTAGAACTACACTGTCAGTGGTGTCAGAGAGACCCTTCTCAGATGATTCATCCATTTAAGACTTGCAGTAATATCTCTTGTTTGGAAATTAAGCAACAGAAAGGAATTCAAGGGGGCAAGCTAAATAAGGACATTTTAAATGAAAATGTATCTGTGGTTATACTACCAAGTTAAGTCAGAATAGTTTTATTCCAGAGTTTATGCAAGGTTAAAAGATTATATTTTAATAGCTGTTTCCATTTCCTTTTTTTTTAATTTGAAAAGCTTAAGTTGAGCCAAAAATTATTTTTAAAGGTCCTTCCCTTACCATGTCGATACTCATTCGGTGTCTTGTAAAGAGTTTTCGGTTAGTTTTGAATATCTTCCATTTTATTAGAGGCTTTCATTTCTTCTCAATTCACCTTGTTCCAGAAACAATTAGAAATGGCTCTGAGAAAGCCTAAGTTTAGAGATGGATATGTGTTTCAGATGAAACGGGGAAATTCTAAATAGAAACAAATGTGCATGATTTAAAAATACTCTAGAGGGGTTGGGAGAGGGTGGTGGGGTTACATTATATGTTTAAATAAAAAAGCTTAAATTAAAAAAAAGCTATGAAAAAGAAAAAAAATACTCTAGAAACATTATGATGCTGGGATGCGTTCTATGCATACAGTATTGTTTTGGCCTGGTTACTTGATGAAAACCTCTAGGAGTTCTGTTGTTGGTTTGTATGTAGAATGGATATGTTGTTGCCATGATGTGATGTTTTGCTCCATCATCTGGAGCCCATGTGACACAGCCATAGAGAGAGATGTGTAGTCTCAGTCTGAGATCTCGTTTCTGCGGGCTCTAGCTGACAAGTTGTGCAATGCTGGATTTCTCTCGTCATTGTTTTTTTTTTTTTTCTTCTTTTTTTTTTTTTTTCTGGTCTTATTAAACAAGTAATTGGTGCTCATTATTAAAAAATGGAGAAAATACAGATATTTTAAATTCTCATAATCTACTCCCTCGAGACAAACTAAAATTTTACATGTATTTTTTTCTAGAAAAGCAGATATCCATTCATAGGTGTGTATTCTGCCAAAACTTTTTTTTTTAAGATTTTATTTATTTATTTGACAGACAGAGATCACAAGTAGGCAGAGAGGCAGGCAGAGAGAGAGAGGAAGGGAAGCAGGCTCCCTGCTGAGCAGAGAGACGGATACGGGGCTCGATCCCAGGACCCTGAGGTCAGGACCTGAGCTGAAGGCAGAGGCTTAACCCACTGAGCCACCCAGGCGCCCCCAAAAACTTTTTTTTTACTTAAAATTGTTAGCTCAACATTCCCTACTATAATTAATAGTTTCTGTAATTATCCTCTCTGACATATTGTCCATTAAATGAACATTTGCTTGTGCTCGCTTCGGCAGCACATATACTAAATGAACATTTGCTTAACTGTTTCCTTATCATCAGACACGTAGCATTTATGTTGCTTAACGTTTTTCACTATTTTAGTGAACATATTTGGAAATGGTCCTTTATCTGTTGGAGCCATGATTTGGACTTCTGTCTCTTGGGAATTATTTTTCTCTTTTAGGAGTTGTAATAATAATGAATAAGGTGATATATGACAGATAAATGCTTATCAGATATGGGTCCCGTTTTTAACTTAGTAGGGCTGTCTTTAGTATGTGAAGTTAATGTCTATAAACATTAACTCCGTGATGTTTCGCAAATGGTAATTCCAAAAATGTGAGATTTCTTACTTTACGCAAGAGCAAGGTCCTGAAAAATGGTTTTAGGTCCCATCTTGCAAACTGAATGTCCTTAATCCATGAAGGTGTGATGTCCAGGTCACTGGGCTGCTTTTTTCCCCTAAATTCTTATAGAATTTTAAATGTAAGCAGTAGAGAAAAGTAAGCACAGAGAAATAGTATACTACTTTTTCTTGTATCCAGGATGCGTTTCAAATAATTTTCTTAACATTTTTGTTTCTTCTGTTCTCTCACATTTTTTTGAAAAGAATTTTGTCAATTTTTGTTGTTGAAATATTTTAAAGTCAATCCCAGATACTATAATGATTAATCATCTATCTCTAAAAGATACAGATTTTAAAAATATATAACCACAATATCATCATACTCAGCAGTGTTAACACATTTGTTAATATCATCTAATTTCCATATTCTGTCATTTCCCGCCCTGACCACCACATCTGCCTTACAGTTGTTTTGTTTGAATAACAAGCAAAACAAGATCTTCACATTGCATTTTATTAAACTATGTCTTAAGTCTCTTCATTTCTAACATTTCAGTAGTTGGGGAGCTTTCTTTTTTCTTTTTTTTCCTCCTGAATGAGAATTCTTGAGTCTCACCTTTTAGCTAAGAAATCAGAATCATCAGGAATGTGCTCTGATGGTCTGCATTTTATAAAGGCTCTAGTGGTGATTCTGATGGACAAAGAGCTTTGAGAACCTCTGCACAAAGGAACACACGTTAAGACACCTTAGGAATGAATATTTTAGTAGAGAAGTAAACTTTTGCAGAGGTAAGTAATCACCCTCCCTGCTTCTTAGTTTATTTATTTTATAAACGTGAACCCTTTCTTTGTTGGATTTCCCCCAAATGGGACTCACCTGTATAGATGATGGTTGAGATGCCTTGTGGCTTTTTTCTACATTTGCTTCTTTTTCTCCTGGTGATATTCCTTGCAGTGGGTGTTTCCACTGCTTTCTGTGGGGAAGTCCATGATAAATTGCTTAGTCTGTTTGCATCATATCTGTGGTTACCTCTCTTCCCTTGGCAAGAAATCTTAGAACTGAAAACATGTAGAGAAGTAGAAAGAAAGAAAAATTACCTACAGTCTTTGTGCTCTACTAATATCAGTATTTCCATTGTGTTTCATTCTAATTTTTTCCTATGACAATAAAAAAACATGCGCCTGGGTGGCTCAGCCTGTTAAGCATCTCACTCTTGATTTCAACTCAGGTCATGATCTCAGGGTCATGAGATCGAGCCCCTTGTCAGGCTTTTTACTGGGCATGGAGCCTGCTTGAGATTCTCTCTCTCCTTTCCCTCTGCCCTTCCCCCTACAAAAAATTTTAAAAATTAAAACATTTTTTTTAAAAAGCCTAAAGTCTTACTTTGAAAATTTTTGTAACTTTCACGCATAATACATTGCAAATGTTTTTTCAGTGACTGAATATTCTTTCCTGTATTTTTTAATAAAGATTTTATTTATTTATTTGACAGAGAGTAGGCAGAGGCAGGCAGAGAGAGAGGGGGAAGCAGGCTCCCCGCCGAGCAGAGAGCCCAATGCGGGGCTCGATCCCAGGACCCTGAAATCATGACCTGAGTTGAAGGCAGAGGCTTTAACCCACTGAGCCACCCAGGCTCCTCCTTTCCTGTATGTTTAATGGCTGCCTAGTATTCCAGCATATGGGTGTGGTCAAATTTTGGATATTTGTCTTACTTAAATTTTTTCTCTTGTATGTTCAACACTCTTTTAGAATCCATATGGTGTGGGGTGTTTTTTTGTTGTTGTTGTTTTGTTTTGTTTTGTTTTCCTTTTGGCACATCTGTGATTGTATTCCTGATTTAAATTTCTATTTTTCTGAGTTAAAATGTTGATGCCTTTTAACAACTTTTAATTTTGTACAACTTACCTTTGAACAGATTCATGCAGGTTATGTTCATCCGAGTGGATGAAGGGATATTTATTTCCCTGATTTCTTGTCCACGCTCTGCTCCTTCTCAGTGTGCAATCTTCGTGTGTCCTTCCCGCTTTCATATTAGTGGTTTTTAATATAGGCCTTCGGTGCTGTTTTCTGAAGCACGTCTTTCTGATAATGCATTTTGGGACCTTTTGACCATTTGAGTGTTAGGAAAACACACTTTGGAGGTCTGGTAAACCACCCGTGGTCAGTTCAAATGACCTGAGCTCTCATTACAGAGAATAAAAGATGATCAGAACCACACCATGCAGCTGGCTAGTAAGTTTTTTTTCCCCCCCATGGACTCTGAATATTTTAGATACTGCATTATTGGCAGAGAAAACGAAATGTGCAGGTTCTACAGGTGGCTGCATTTCGTGGGTCCAAAATAAATAATTTCTGTCCATTACCTTCAGGATCCTTGGGGGCCAGGATTTTAGCAAAACATATTTTACAGTTGTTTGCATTATTTTCATTTTTGCTGCCCTTTGTTGTCTTCCTACAGTCACACTGCTGCTGTAGTGAGTAGCTGATCTCTCCCTCCTCCCGTGCAAACTCTGATACCCCTCCGATAAAGTTTGAAGCTTTTAGCCCCGTTTAATCCAGACCCTTAGATGTGCCTCCTGATTTCTTGTCTCATTTTCCTGGCTGCCTCCAGTTCAGTGTCTTGTCTGAGATGGGAGCTCTGTGGGCTCTCATTACAAGGTGACTAAAAAAAAAGAGTAACGTAGAGTAGAAAGGGACAGACAGCCGAAGTTTGGGTGGGGAAAGGCAGAGTCAGAATATTCGAATATTTTGAAAAATGGAAGAAATCCATGGTTTTGTGTGGACGATAGCCCTTCCACAAAGCTCGCCAGAGTGGAAAGGGCAAAGTCAGGGAAGACAGGATGGCTGGCATGTCTCAACCTGGCCCACGGTGAGCCAGCTGTGAAGACTGCCCTGCCTCACTGGGCAGCTGCTCCTTCCAGGTGGAGGGCAAGTGTAGGGTGTATGTCTCCACTTTGTGCTGCTATCATCCAAGCAGCCACACCAGAATGCTCCACATTTGTGACTGTTTATGCAATACAACAGGAAAAGCCAATCTGGTGGTTTTCTAAATAATTATTTCAGGGTAGATGGCCAGCAGGATAATTCAGACGCCAATGGAAATGATTATTATCTTCAATGGTCCACTTGAGGCACTCACATTGGTAGAATGAACATTGCCAAGTTGCAGTTTACTTTTGTGCTGTTTAGACACACTTCATATGCTGCTTTGTTTAAAAGACCTCAAAGTATTTTTATGGAAGTATTTACAGGAAGTTTGGTTCTCAAGGGCTCAGGCAAAACTATCATTACCTCATTGGTAAATGTATTTATCCACATCTGCTTTTTAAGACAATAGCCTGACTTTGACTTTGGCATTAAGAGGAATGGCTCAGGTCTTTCACAGATACAGTGCCTATTTCAGAAATTTTGCTGTTTTTGGCAATCACGCTGCCTTGATTTAGGTGGGACAGGGATCAGGGATTAAAATGGCTCTACCCAGGAGGAAAGGAGACAAGTTTGACAGCAATGAAAGCCAAGACGTTGCTGCATCCAGAAAATTTATGGTTAGGACCAGAGAAGTCTGGAAAGTTAGACAACTCTGGCATTTATTAATTTATCGGCCTGTGCAACATGTTTTACTTTAGAAGACAATCTATGACCTCTAAAAGGATATGTCTTCAAGCTCACGTTTTTTTTTTTCTTCTTATAAAATAAGGATATTCTGCGTATAGTTTTCTAAAACAGGAAGGTAAAGGGAAAAGAGAGGTGTGCTTTCGCATCCAGATCTGTGGGAAAAAATGTACTTGTCCTCCATATTCACATTTTATGTACCCCAAAGCCTTGATGATGGAACCCCAACAATACAAATATTTTTCTGCAGAGGGAGTGATGGGTGACTTGTAAAACATCTTTTTTTAAACCTTATCTTTCATTTTCCTGAAAACTCTTCCAGTCCCCTGCCCTGTCCACATAACTACATACATACAGACACACACACACACACACACACACACAGAGGCACGTGCGCCCAGAGAACCTTCATCCCTCAGTGCCTTTTGCGCGGCTCACGAAGCTGGGGTTGCTGTACGTTTTAGATCTGGGTGACTCACGCTCTGTTTGTTTTGATGCCTCATTTACATTGTGGTATCATAAATCACTGAATTTTTTAATCATCTGAGCAGTGAACACCCCAAAGCATTAAAGTTAAACAATGTTAATGGGGATTTACTTTGGATGCCATTGTTTTAATGTGACAAATGGCCGTGCATCACGCCGCGTAGCACGGTTTATTTATGCAGACATAATTAGGCCTTTGAAATGAAATATACAGTGAGCCATTTGCCAGAAAATCAAAGCCTACTTGATATGGTCCCTCCTGCGATCTTCCTTCTCCCGTGCGCTTCATGGGTCTCGAGCAAAATGGTAACTAGATGAATACTCTTGGTTGGGAGAAAGTGCACTTTGGCTCAGGAGAGAAATCACGTGGTCTTCACACAATGGAACACTTCTTCCTCCCTATCTTTGGCTTTTTTTTGGTGACGTCCAGTGGGAGAGACTTGAAAGTTAGAGGAAAAAAAAATCTTTTTTGGGGTAGGTGTCTAAAAAGAGAGACATTTTCTGAGAGTGGTCTCATGGAAGAGAAGGGGAATGTCGGGCTCTGGAGGACACAGTGCTGTACCACACAGGTTCTAGAAAGAAACTGCGGGAGGCACATTCTCAGAGATCTTGAACAGCATGCGTGTGCTCATTTTCAGGTCTCTGTCAAGGTTCTAAGGGGTCCTCTCAGGCCCATGACTGCATCTTTATTCTGCTGTGCTTCTGTGTGGGTGAGGGGGGATAGGAGAAGCAGGAACACATTCAGGGCTGGGTAGATATTCCTTTATGTTCCTAGTTACTTACACTTTACTAGCCAGCAAGTAGGGACAGGGTTGGCCCAGCGGACATGTCCTGGGAGTAGGAAGCCAGCCTGCAGGGTCTTCTCACCAGCTCATGTCAGTGACTCCCTCTTGTTCATGGTAACTAGGGCTCATCTTCCTCGATTTGCAAGGCCGTCTGTAGAAAGAAGGACCATGCTTCCATGTTACACCACATTATGTAATTTCTAATAATTTTTCCATAATTTCTAATTTCTTGCTTGGTGTGGAATGTCAAAGACATGGGTGACGGCTTCAATGTCTGAAAGCAGAGAGTTGCTGACCCTAATTGATTGTGAATTTTTGGTGAATGTTTGAATATAGTATCTCTTTAGTAGCGGAGGGGTGAGAACCTTCCTTCTTTGGGAGGAGCATTATTTTGAGGTTTAGCTTATTAGTGATGGAAATGGCCTCATGTCAGCCTCCAGAATTTAGCAGTGAATTTTACCAAAAAGCTAGACTCCCCAAATGTCGGCCACCACCAGGGTCTCAGATTCCATTTTAACTAAGTTTTGGCTGCTTGGGCAGAATGTATTCCCCAGATGACAGATGATATATATTCTTACATGTTGGTAGAATGTAAGAAGTAAGGGTAATGTTAGGAGAATGTTCCTAGCCAATAATAAGAATTTCCAGAGGTTTTATACCTGTCTGTACCTCGGGTTCCATGAAAAAAATTTTCCAGCCACTCCCCTGATTCTAGCTTTCAAAGACTCATCACAATCATAATCGCTAATAAGCCATTTGTGTTTCATAATGCGGCACAGGGTGTCATAAGGAAAGTCAATGAATGTTGATCTTTTTTGTTGTTTTGGGACAGATGACTAAGTGATCACTTTAAGTGAAAAGACAGACCCCTCAAATTTAGGAAAAGACCCCACCCCACTCTGAACACTTACTGTCTCTTGCTCCTAGTTACTGAAATCCTGGAGAAAATCTGATGGTTGAGGTGGAAAAAAAAAATCAGGAGGTTGGGCAAAGTTCCCATTTTTTTTTTTTAAAGATTTATTAATTTATTCGACAGGCAGAGATCATAAGCAGGCAGAGAGGTAGGCAGAGAGTGGGGGGAAGCAGGCTGGCTGCCGAGCAGAGAACCCAATGCGGGGCTCGATCCCAGGAGCCTGAGATCATGACTTGAGCCGAAAGCAGAGGCTTTAACCCACTGAGCCACCCAGGTGCCCCAAAGTTCCCATTTCTAAGCCTTGAAACTGTGAATTTGAGGGGAAGAGATCTGTGTCTCTCTTGATCCTCATAAAAAGATAGCGTGTGAGGCCTCACTTAGAGAAGAAAATGGAGAAAGGACTTTTTGGAATTGAAAAAACTGAAACGTTGTTAGTTATGAGACTTGACCCTTTTTAAGATGTGTTAACTTCTGGGGCGCCTGGGTGGCTCAGTGAGTTAAAGCCTCTGCCTTTGGCTCAGGTCATAATCTCAGGGTCCTGGGATCAAGCCCCGCATCGGGCTCTCTGCTCAGATAGAAGTTTACTTCTAAATTTCTAAATCTCTAAATCTATGCCTGGAAAAAAAAAGTCTGTGAATGAAAATAAAAGCAAGGATTTTGTTCCTAAAGCAGAACTTGTAAAGAAATGATTTTCTAAGGGATTTCTCTGATAATATGTGAGGGTGAAGCCATTTAGCATCACGTGGAAGCCAGGACTTGGTGTGTGGATTAGTATTAACAAAACAGCATCCCAGGATTGAGATTCTAGATGACACCTCGCATTGTAAACAAGCAGGACACCAGCTGAAGACAGTAAACAAAGGCTGTGCTGGGTCTTCCGTGCATCTGGTTACACAAACAGTGAGCCTTCCTGTGAGGGGGGCTCCATGGGCTGGTACAATGAACAAGGCCTTCGCGGTCATAACGCTTGATGCAAACCCTAATGTACGTCGTCGTGTGACTTGGGACAAGTCACTGTTAACGTAGTTTCCCTGTTTTCATTCGTAAAATGAGGAACGCCAATCTCCTCTAACTCTGATGAGGATTTAATGAAACTAAAGTTGTAGGAATTTCACAGCTTCTTGTTTGTTACCTAGTAGGTTCTCTGTAAATGTTTCCTTTTCTTTATTGCTTTAAAAAAATCTAGAGTATGAAGTTCTATTCTATGTAGGATCTAAGCCAGAGAGAATCAGAAAATCCAGTGTTTCCAACTAAGCAGTTCCTATTTATAAAACAGCACCTGAATATTCCAACTGCCTACCTGCCTGTGTGTCTTCCTTCCCTCTCTCCCTTTCTCTGTCCTTCCTTCCCCCTTCCTTCCTACCCTCCTACCTTCCTTCCTTCCCTCCCTCTTCCTCTCTTCTCTTTAGCCTCCCTCCCTCCCTCCCTTTTTCCTTTCCTTTCCCTTCCTTCCTTCCTTCCTTTTCTTCCTCCTTGCCTCCACTCCTCCTCCCCTCCCTCTTCTCTCTTTAGTTGTTTCTCAATACCAGTTAGCCCTGGCGTGTGTTTCGAGGTATCAGGAAATCCTCAAGCCTGGGGAATAACTAATTTCCTCATACAGGGCGCGGTGCTTGTATGTTTTTGCATCAGAATCAGACCCACAGGATCTCTTTTTGTCATGGCTTTATTTCAGTTCTCTCATTTATTAGGGATATTTTTTAAACAATAAAATCCATGTATTCCATTCATGTGTCTATAGCATTAAGAGATCAGAAATTACACTTGAGCCAGATGAGCCAGATAAGTAGTTATTAATTCTTTCAAGAAATGATCCAAGAGGTTGATGCAGCTGTAGTCCCGCCGTACTTATTTTTGCTAGCACGCAGTATTTCCTGCTACTCTAGTAGTTCGTTGTGTTAAAAATGATCTTTGGTAATGTTAACAATGTTCACCTCCAGCGCCTGGGTGGCTCAGTGGGTTAAAGCCTCTGCCTTCGGCTCAGGTCATGATCTCAGGGTCCTGGGATTGAGTCCTGCATCGGGCTCTCTACTCAGCCGTGAACCTGCTCCCCCCACTTCTCTCTGCCTGCCTCTCTGCCTACTTGTGATCTCTGTCAAATAAATAAATAAAAAATCTTTAAAAAAACAAAAACAAAAACAACGTTCACTGCATGCTGGGCATGTTCCGTGAGCTTTGCACACCTTACCCATCTTAACCCTGGAATCCTCCCTCTGAGAGTGGTTTGATTATTCCCATTTTCTATGTCCAACACTGAGTCCTGGAGAGTCCGTACCTGTCAGGCCGCCATGATGCATTTTAATGATAAATTGGAATATCTGCCTTTCTCAGGAGACCAGAGCCAAGCAACTTGAGGTCAGAGGTCAGATCCAGCTCAAATGCATGTCCTCACGTTGAGATAAATACTTGCTGAATGAACAGTGTTGATGACCATGATTTCCAGACATCGCATGTATATTATGTGTCTGGGATGGTGGCGGATGAATTGCATTCATAATGACGGAGGCTGGGGGCTCAGCTTTGTTCCGGGTAGGAGTGTGTCCTGGGGTGACTTGCTCAGGCTTCCTGTGTCTCAGGTCCCTCAAAAGCAAAAACGGACATTCTAATAGTATCTTTCCCATAGGGCAGTGTGGGGATTAGGCGAGTTAACACCTAAAACACTTCAAACAGGGCCCAGCTCGGAGCACTCAGGCTACAGATCCCACCCGTTGTGTGGCTATTTCTGTCTTGGGCATGTCTCGTTCCAAAGTCTGTGCTCCTTCTAGAAGAACACCTTTCTTTTAAAAGTGTATGTACTATGTAAGGTGGGCAGCATGGTGATTGGGTTTGCCCAGATAGAGTGAAATGAGGCTGACAGGCCAGCCAGCAGCTTGCCGACTTACACTCTGACGTCGTACCTAGGACAGGCCCACTCGAAGTCTGCTCTCAAAGTGTTTCCACTGTTCAGTACCGTATCTTGAGTATGTATACTCACCATGCCTGCTCATTCCCTTTCTTAATGTCCTCATTAAAAATGTTGATACAGGAGCGTCTGGGTGGCTCAGTGGGTTAAGCCTCTGCTGTCAGCTCAGGTCATGATCCCAGGGTCCTGGGATCGAGCCCCACATCGGGCTCTCTGCTCGGTGTGGAGCCTGCTTCCTCCTCTCTCTGCCTGCCTCTCTGCATACTTGCAATCCTGTCTGTCAAATAAATACATAAAATCTTAAAAAAAATAAAATAAAAATGTTGATTCAGAGAGATCTCAACTTCCTTTGTCTTCTTCTTCAAGCTGAATTCCTACATTGTGGCTTTTTATCACTAAGAATCCCATCCCTTGACACATGGGGTGCATAACTGTGGAGAAACACCTCAGGCCTTTCAAAATTAGAGTTCTTGCTGGCTCGGCCTTCGCCTAAGCAGGATAAACACAGTCCCCTGTCCAAGTAACAGCGAGTTATGTGGCTTTTCTTGTTTGTTTCCCCATCCTAAATTATCAAAGAGACGTTTCCAGATCCTGGATGCTAAGTACTTTCTAATGGGTTTCCTTGTTTAGTTTTTCACAAGAGCAGGTATATCCTGGCCGTGTCTTCAGTGGAGCACTCTTAAAGTGTGTTGACATTTTAGGAAGCTTTGAATGTTTCTAAATGCATCAGTGTTTGGGGCTGAGTGGTCGGCCCAGACTCTGAGAAATACCTCTGCAAGTGATCAGTCCCAAGTTTGGTCTCCAGCGTGATGCAGTTGTGGGTGTGGGCCCATGTGTTCACGTACGGGACGATAGCTCTTACAGAACACCCCTCCCCCGACCCCCAACTGCAGTCCTTTCTCTTAACACGATTATTGTAGAAGTATAAGTATTAAAAATATTTAAATTATTTAAATATTTAAATTATTAAAAATATTTAATTTAATAAAAATATTTAGTTGTTAAAAATATATAAATATATAGATATATATTTATATATAATATAAATAAATATATAAATATATAAAAATAAAAATATATAAAATATATTATATATAATAAATATATTAGCTTTTTGCTAATGCTGTTCTGTTTGTGAGTTTTTTGGGATGTGAGTTTTATCACTATGTTTGTTGAAGTTTGAAGGAGTTTCTGTGTTGTTTGAACCAGTATTACCTAGAAGACCGCTTTCTGGCAAACAGGGCATTTTGTCTTTTCACTTCTCCTAGCCCATGAAGTGTAAAATAGTCCTGTAATTATCTCCCCACTAAGGGGCCTCATCAGGAGAAGGACACACTGATACCGATAATACAATTGATGTTCTGGAAAGACGAAAGTCAGTAACACTGAGTATGGGAAGGCTGTCAGCATGAAAGTAAAAAGGAAATAGGATATGGTCGCAGAAATCGTGTGAACGGCCTTTGTCATAATTTCTTTATCCTTTTAAGACAAAGGATTCTTATTATCAAGGGTTATGTGTTTTTACCAAACTAAAGAGAGAGTAGTAGGAATCTCATCAGTTCTTCCTGTTGAAACGTGTGTTTTGCCTGTAAGTGAGAGAAAAAACCTTTGTTCCTAGCACTAATATTCTTCTCCTTTTGAAATGGAATTAGACTGAGAATTTCCATCCTAGCAAAGGAGCAAAAAATAGTTCCGCTATCTTATTGCGCTTTTTTTGGAGAAAAGAAGAAAAAGAAAAAAAAGCTAAAAAACCAAACACAACCCAACTATTCTTTTTCATTAAAAGTCAGAATTAGCATTGCAAATACAATCCAGAACCTCAGAGCTGTCACTCAGGGTGAACCTTTTGATAAATTGGATCTTGATATTTACAAAATCTATTAAAATACAACCAATCGTGTGTTTGTTTATATGTTGACAAGATGATGTACACACAGAAGGTCAAGGGTGGTGTGAACTGTTACGGTGTTCTTGTCGAAGTAGCTAAAAAAGGGGGGCTCTTTACAGAGTTTCGATGGAGCAGTGGCTTTACCACAAGTGTGACAGCAAATGCAAGGATCCTCGTGAAAAAGTTCTACTGACTGGAAACAAAATCTGTGATGTATATCAATGAAAAAAAAAAGGTTTCTCTTCCTTCTGTAGCATGTTGAAAAATTGGCAGCTCAAATGGAAAAACAAACAGTAAAATTAAACAGAAAAGCATTGATTTAACTTCTTGGGTGGTGTATCAAAATGCCACAATGAACTTTTCATTCTGTCTTGTCATTTATTAATTACCATCTTTTAATCAAACCAGTGAAGGATCACTTTGCACATTTTTGGGCTACTTCTGTATAAATAGTTCCCAAAATAAGAGTCACTTTGTCTTTTTTTTTTTTTAACTATGTATAAATATCTTGCTTTAATTGTCAGCCAAGTTGTAGTTCTTTTTCCCTTGTAAAAACTCAGAATGCATCTGAGAAATAAACTCGAGGTTTACATAATATTTTTCCTAGCATGATTCTATCACTGCGTTTGGGTTCCTTGGTTCTCTTTTCCTTAACAGTTGTTAACAGCCTGAATTATTGGAGTGTTCGTTCTAAAATGCCACACCAGAAGGAACATAGATGCATTCAAAGTCGGTTAAGTTTTTCAGCAGAGATCTTTACTTTAGTTCTTCAGACGGTAAGAAATGGAGTAAAAATTGTTCATGTTAACTTCAAGAGAATAGATTAAGCTTAATGACGCAGGTTTAACAGGCTTTTAACAAAATATGAACTGGTAAAAGGAGGTAGATTGATATGTTAGATCCCGTCCTTTCTATTTAGAAAGCATTTTTAATTTTTATGTATTTTGGGTTACGGTAGCACACACAGAAAGCTATTTAATGGGCACATTTGAATGTGTTTTTGAAAGGAGCTGAACTTCTCCATGTGTCTGCCATAAAATGGATTAATTCAATGAAATGAAGCCGGAGTAACTGTAAACAGACGTAAAAATTATTAACCTCATATCTCCGCCATTTTCACTATAAGATTTCTGCTAAACAGTATGTGGTTTTGCCCCCAAGAATTAATTCTTTGAGTACTTTTCAATAAGCTGGTTCATCTCGAGTTACGGCTCTCAGCATGCGGAGACGTGTAATAAGATGTTATATAAGGCGTCAGTGTTTTAAGGAGCTAATCATACTGCAGTGCTCTGGGCAATAAGGACAGACAGATCTCAGCCAAATAAATGTAAAAAAAAAGAGCAAAAATCGGCTTTAAGAAATACTGATCTGTGTTTTCCTAAAGTTAATTAAAAACTTGTGCCGAAAACAAATCTCTTCTGGTTGTCTTGATTTAAAAGAGCATGGTCAACCCAGAATTAGCGATGGTTGGATGGTTTATACAGGCACCAAGCCACAGTGAGGTCAATTCCATGCAGTTATTTTCAAAGTCACAAAGTCCTACACCAGTGTTATCATTTGAGCACCAACGAAGCTACCTTTGTGCGCATTCAGAACACGTTACTCATCCTATCAGATGAAGTTTTAGAAATCAGCGACTCAGATGAAAGTGTCAGTGGAAAAATCTTTAAGGCATTTTAGGATTGTGAAAGTCACATGCTGAAAAAGATAAGGTCCTTCCTCAGAAGAAAAACAAAACAGAGCCGAAAGACATCACGGGCGGCAAGAGTGAATGTGGGAGTCCCTTGCCCCCCACCTCCCCACCTCCCCGTGGCTCCCGATGGCGTTAAAGACCTGTGGATTTAATAAAACTTTATGCTGCGTCCATCAGTGGTTGTTATAGATGGAATGTCGGTGATGCGACATTACCCCCAAACCCCCCTCAGTTCCGTAGCCTAGAGCCCCAGGAATTGTATCTAAGCCACTCAACTATTACTAAAGCTGATTAATCACCCCTGACTGCTTTGAAATAAAACAAACAATTTAAGAATTAAAGTTTCTGTATCCCATTATCAAACTCATTAAGTCATCTCAAACTGCTGAATTTTGGATGAATTTCTAAATTCCTGAGAATATATTCATGTACATTCATCACCTCCTAAACACACACACATTCTCTCTCTCTCTCTTCCAGACACACACACACTCTATCTCTCTCTCTCTCCAAAACACACACACACGCACACACACACATCCATTTTCCACAAATACTAAAATAACCAATCCATTTGGACAGCACAGTTCAGCAATTATTTTAGTTTCATTCGTTTGTTTTGTCAACCGTCCCATTGCTTTGGCATAGTTAAAAAAAATGTTTTCAATACATTTTCACCCTAAGTAAAGGAAATTAAAGTATTCAAATTATGTTTGCGGAACGTCTTAGTTCTGACCAAAAAAAAAAAAGGAAAGCTTCTTGTTAGGCCAGGCCTCACCGTTGTGCTGGGTGTGCATTGGTTTTGCCGAGGTCTCTGTGAGGCGGAAGC
>RCUC01069217.1:0-30032 GCA_003697995.1 Taxidea taxus jeffersonii | reverse complement strand
TTTAGCCCTTTGGAAGGTGACACATTGAAATTTAATTTGGGGGATTCCCAAGTCAATTTCCCATTATAGTCATCCTAGCGAGCAACCACTTACTCATTTGTCCAAAGTGCTTGAAATTTCTACTCTTGAAATAATTCCTTTAGTTTTCAGAGAAGACTATTTAGAAAAGTTAATGCTAAATCCCTTGAAGAGTTCGTTTATCAGATTAATTTGCCTATCTTTTCTTTCCTAGAATCTCCTCTATGTCACTCAGGATATGGGTAACATAGTCAAGCTGGGTAATTGAGGAGGGTTTAATGAGGGGGCTGTTTACCAAGTGTGTGTGACTTAGGAACAGCCCATGCTAGTGACACATGGGCTTCATTACCATACCTAAGCCTGATGGTCAGGGGTCAATTACTGGAACCTGGAGAGATAGCTGTACGAAGAGGGTGCCTGAAAGTTGCTATGGCATTTGGTAGATAGATGAAGCAGGGAGTAAGCTAGAGATTACATATCCATACTTCACTCTCCTGTTTCCTCCTGCTCCCCCACATTAACTAAAGCCTCACAAAACCATAGGGCAAGGAAACCATTGATGTCCACATAGGTCAGTCTCTTGAGGCAGGAGAGTGGATCTGGAGGAACAATAGCAAGAGATTTAGCACAATCTGTAGCAAAGTTGGTATTCCCAGATTACTGTTCTTGACTTCCTTCTCATAGTCTGTTGCCATGAGCCATCCCATTTATGGTATCTTCTACTTCACCCTATAGGCTAATGTCCAGAAAACCCTACCTGAATCTTCCTGAGACACCTCACTCTTAACATGCCCTGAATGAATGAACCATCAGACTCTTCATCTTTATGCCCTTTATTCAACCTGGTTCTTCTGTTGTATTCTGTCATAGTTAAGGTATCACTATCTTGGTGTCCATGTCAGAAATCTAGGGATCATTTTATACCACAGTCTTTCCCTTACTCCCATTGTCCAATCCCCAATTCTGCTGATTTTTCCTCCAAGATCCTTTTCTATCTAACTTTCTATCTAGCTCCTGTTTTCTCTGTTTCTACTCCCACTTTTCTGGGTGAGGTCATTACTACATCTTATAATCTATGTTCTGACCTCCAGTAGATCCTCCCCCTTTTTTAAAAGATGCATTTACGGGGTGCCTGGGTAGCTCAAAAGCTTCTGCCTTTGGTCCAGGTCATAATCTCAGGGTTCTGGGATCGAGCCCCACATAGGGCTCTCTGCTCAGCAGGGAGCCTGCTTCCCCCTCTCTCTCTGCCTGCCTCTCTGCTTACTTGTGACCTCTCTCTCTCTCTCTGTGTGTGTCAAATAAATAAAATCTTTTAAAAAAATTTAAAATAAAGATTCATTTATTTATTTTAGAGAGAGGGTGTATGTGTACTAAAGAGAGGGGGAAGGGGCAGTGGGAGGGATAGAATCCTCAAGCAGACTCTCCACAGAGTGCATAGCCTGAGGAGGGGCTAGATCCTATGATCCCAAGATGGTGACCTGAGCCAGAGTTGGTTGCTCAACCAAATGAGTCACCCAGGTGCCCCTCCCATTGTTGTTGTTTTTTAATTGATGTATAGTTGACACACAGTGTTACGTTAGTTTCAGGTATACTATATTGTGATTCAACAAGTACATACATTAAGCTGTGCCCACCACAAATGCTACCATCTGTTACCATACAACACTATTATGATACAGTTGATTCTATTCCCTATACTCTGCCTTTCATCCCCGTGATTTATTCATTCCTTGGCTGGAAGCCTGTATGTCTCACTCTCCTTCACCCATTTGGCCCATTCCCCTCTGACAGCCATTAGTTCTTTGTGTTAACTGGTCTGCTTCTACTTTTTGTTTGTTTATTCATTTGTCTTATTTTTTTATTTCTACATGTAAGTGAAATCATATGGTATTTGTCTTGCTCTGTCTGATTCTTTCACTTAAATGTAATATTCTCAGTCTGTCTGTCTTGCAGATGGTGAGATCTCATTCTTTATTATGGCTGAGTAATATTCGTGTGTGTGAATTTCTTATCCATTCAGCTACAGATAGACACTTGAATTGCTTCCATATCTTCGCTATTGTGAATAATGTTGCAATAAATATAGGGGTGCATATATCTTTTTGAATTAGTGTTTTTGTTTTCTGTGGGCAACTACCCCATAGAGGAATTATTGGATGATAGGGTCGTTCTGTTTTTAATATCTTGAGGAACCTCCAATTCGGCTTCACCAAATTACATTCCCACTAGCATTGTACAGAAGTTCATTTTCTCCTCCTCCTTGTCAGCGCTTGTTAGTTCTTGTCTTTTTCAGTAAGTTCTCTTTTGAAACTATGACTCGCATTGCCATCAGAGTGTATATTTGGAAATCAAATTCTGTTCCATTGATTCATTTATTTAGAAAATACTTATTGAAAACTGTTTATGTGCCCAATATTATGCTAAGTGTTGGAAATTCAGAAATAAATAAGATGTGTTTTCTGCCTTTAACTGTAATCTCATGGTAGAGAGAAGTAAGGGTAGATTGATAGAATTATAAACAAGGCACTTAGCTTATAATAAGGGTGAAGGTGTCAGAGAACACTCCTTGGAGAAATTAACAGTTAAGTTTAGACCTGCAGCACTAATAGATCATAATCAGGTAAAAGGAAAGAGAGGAAGAAAGACAGGAAAAGATATTTTAGGCTGTGAGTACAACCTGGTACATGTTCTGAAAGCAAGGGAGAGCATAAAGAACTGGAAAATTTTAAAGTAATATGGTGTGTGTAAAGCAGAAAGCATGAAATCTGTGGTCAGACGATGAAGGGTTTTGTTAAGGATTTTGGACTTCATCTCAAAGATTATGGGGACCCCTGGAGGACTTTAAGCTGGGGCTCAGCATGATCAGATTTGTGTTTTGGAAGGATTACTCTTGTAGTTGTTTGGCAAATGGATTTGAAAGGAGTAAGACTGGAGGCAGATTAATCAGTAGTTAAAAGCTTTCACTGAACTCAGGAAGTAGCAGAAATAGATAATGATCCAAAATATATTAAAATAGGATTTTTTTTTATAGGATCCATTGCAGGATTGAACTTGAAGAGTGAAAAAGAAAAAGGAATCACAACTGATATATGGGACTGGGGCTTGGACATCTGGATGGGCAGTGCTAATATTTACCAAGGTAGAGAATTCAGAAAGATGAGGTATAGGAAGGTCAGGTAATGAACTCAGTTTGGACATGCTGTATTTGTGGTTCTTGTGGCCATGAAAGTGGAAATAGTGAGTTAGATATTCATATCTAGATTTTAAATTATAATAAGAGATAGGGTTTCTCAAGTCATGCCTATTGAGGGAAAATAGGCTCCATGAACTACCAACTTTAAAGCTTATTGGAGGAGAGAGATTAAGTGTTCAGAGTTATGAATGAATCTCACATCCACTGAGTCAAGGCCAAGCTCTTAAATTGTAACTTTTCTCTCCCACTTTGTCTCATGCCAATCCCCAATTCCTATTTTAACTTTTATTAGTTCTCTTAAGTTCTATTAGGTGTTTTAAGTTTTTTTTTTTTTTTTTAATTTATTTGACAGACGGAGATCACAAGTAGGCAGAGAGGCAGGCAGAGAGAGAGGAGGAAGCAGGCTCTCCACAGAGTAGAGAGCCCGATGTGGGGCCCGATCCCAGGACCCTGGGATCATGACCTGAGCCGAAGGCAGAGGCTTTAACCCACTGAGCCACCCAGGCGCCCCCTCTTTTAAGTTTTAATAGCACCAAGCTGCTAGTGGTCCTCCATGCATACGTGGAGTCTCTGTTCCTTGGATATCTGTCTGTTGCTTGTTTTTAGTGTTTCTTTCTCTACCTAGAATACCTGTTCCCCTTTCTTTATCAGGTTGTAGCCTCATTAGCTATCAAAAGTTACCTGAAGATTGCTTGCCCTGGGAAGACTTGAGTTTGAGTTCCCTTGGTTGATCCAGATGACCCCTCCTTCCTTTGTATAGCTTTTGTTTGTGTATCTATTCTAGCACTTATCACATGGTATTGAAATCATCTGTCTACCAAGCTTAGCATACAGATTGTTCCATGGGTTCAAGAATGGTGTTGCAGGTTGGACTCCTCAGGAAACAGACTCTGAGATGGAGTTTAGTATACAAGATGTTTATCCAAGAATACCCTTATGGAAACACTTGTGGAAAGGAGAAGGAAGCAGGAGTGGGCCAAGGGAGAAGTCAAACTTTGATGCAAACCTAGTTGTCTCCTCTGACACCATAAAGAACTCTGGAACTAGAACAGCCTTGCAGAATTGCTTCAAATTGGGTGTAGGATGGTTAGGTCTCCCCTACCTGATAAGTCATGGGAGGAGCTGAGCTGTGATTGTCCTCCTCAGACAGGCTTGCGATCTCTAATTCTTTAGACACACACCCTCCTTGCTCCCTCATGCATGGAATCCTGCCTGCTGCATATATTTGTATTACTTTTAGTCCTTTGAGTTTGTTACTCCTGCCAGTTACTGACAGATATTTGTTAAACTGAACAAAAATTAATATCACTGCATCACACTTCTCTAGAACATTCATAAACATTTATTTAATCTTTTAAAATAGACATCAAAGTTAGATATAATGATCACCCCTCTTACAGATGGAGAGGCTCAGTCCCAGAGTCATTCAGTGATTTGCCTATGGTTTCTAGCTGGGAAGTGGCAGATTTATGACTTATATCAAGTGTTCTTAAAACCTCATAGTCTTCCACTGTGGCACTTGAGGGTGTTGAAATGTTACTGATGGAAGAAGACTGGATGGGAGTAGGTCTTGACTATTCTAGCCTAGATGAAAAGGAAAAACGTCTTAACAAAACCAAAAATATTCAGGGAGAAAGAAGCTAGAAAATTTCTAAGCTGGCAGCCTTGGAAAGGGAGACTATTCTTTTAGGATCTCCTTTCCTTAGAAGGTTTCAAAGGAGTTAAAAACAATTAGAGCTGCAAGGGAGAGTAGGAGACAAGACAAGGCTGATGATCAAAGGGGAGAGCAGCGTAGGAAAATAACAACATTTCATACACAGCCATGCACACACTGAAAATGTGTCAGCAGCGCGAGGTCATTGTTAACTGCCAAGGATAAGACTGAAATAGATTGTTAAATGAAAGACAGTATTGCCAAGGCTGAGTTGTTTGCCTGCTTCAAAAGGACAAAATTCTGAGAGTCAGAATGAAAGAAAATTTATCCAATTGACTATAAAATGGAAATATGATGGCTTCAGTGCTGGATATGGATTAGAACTTTTTTTTCATTACACTAAACTTGTCTAGTCAAAAGACTTTGAAATAACATTTTTCTTGTCTACGTAACCTTAAATAAAGGACTTTGTTTTTTAAAAAGAAATTTGCTTTTTATTAAAATGCTAGGAGGTAAAACTTTTGTCTTTATTAAAAAAACATTTTAAAGTTTAATTTTTACAGTTATGTGATATTTGTTTCAGATAGGAGAGATTTAAGGACACATACAAGATATATTTTTCAGATAGAGCTAGCTTGCTGATCAACTGCATATGGAGTGTGAGGGCAAGAGAAGAGTAAAAGTTGATGCCAAAGTTTCTGGTCTGAGCCCAGAAGAAATGCAGAAAACCATGACAGAAAGGGCAATACAGGTGGTGAATATCTGGATAAATAGAATATTTTCTTTCTTAAAATCTTTAAGATCCTGATGATTATCAAAGGCAAAAATTGTGACATTGTGTAATGGGATTTTCAGTGTAAGGAGATGTAGTATGTATACATTCTATGTGGTTGTAAGCTTTCTGCATTTTAGGGCACCTGGGTGGCTTTGTCGTTAAGCATCTGCCTTAGGCTTAGGTCATGATCCCAGGGTCTTGGGATCAAGCCCCACATCAGGCTCCCTGTTCTGCGGGGAGCCTGCTTCTCCCTATCCTACTCCCCCTGCTTGTGTTCCCTCTCTCGCTGTGTCTCTCTCTATCAAATAAATAAATAAAATCTTTAAAAAAAAAAAAAAGGGCACCTGGGTGGCTCAGTGGGTTAAGCCTCTGCCTTTGGCTCAGGTCATGATCCCAGGGTCCTGGGATCGAGTCCCTCATTGGGCTCTCTGCTAAGTGGGATGCCTGCTTCCCCCCTACTCTGTCTGCCTCTCTGCCTACTTGTGATCTCTGTCTGTCAAATAAATAAATAAAATCTTAAAAAAAAAAGATTTCTGCATTTTACTTGGAGTGGTAACATGAATTCTAAGTAAACTGAAAAGTTAGTCAAGTGATTATAATCCCTAGAATGAACTCTAAAATATTTATACAAATAAATAAAATAAAAAATACTTTTTTTAAATCCAATAAAGGGCAGAAAAGGGGAGACAGGAAAAGCAACACAGAGAGAACCATCATAAAACAAATAAATGGCAAAGCTAAATCTAAATAAATCAATAATTTCCTTAAATATAAATACTCTAAACATATTAATTAAAGATAGGGTTAAAAAAGTACAAAACCCAACTATAGGATATCTGCAAGGAATTCACTTTAAATATAATAATATGAACAGGTTAAAAACAAAGTGATGCAAACAGATGTGCAATGTAAATACTAATAAAAAGAAAGTGGTACTGGCTTTATTAATATCAGACATAGATTTCAGAATAATCAAAAATACCAGAGACATTACATACTGATAAGAAACATCAATTCACCAAAAAGATATGACTTACTAAATGTGTATGCATCTAAAAACAGCTTTATACTATATAATAAAAACTGATAAAATTAAGTGGAGAAATAGTTAAATCCATTATACTTAGAGACTTTGAAACTCCTCTCTAAGTAATTAACAGGACAAGTAGACAGAAAACCAGCAAGTATATAGAAGATTTGAATAATACCAACACCTATTTTGACACTTACAGAACTGTTCACAAAATGACAGCAGAATACACATTATTTTCATCATCACATGGAACATTCACCAAGATATGCCATATTTTGGGCCACAGAACAAATCTTAACAAACCTAAAAGAATTGCAAGTCATACAGAGTATGTCTTTTGATCACAACAAAATTAAGCTATAGTAGTGGAAAGATATCTGGAAAACTCCCAGATATTTAGAACTTAAAAAACATACTTCTAAATAATTCATAAGTCAAAGAAACTTCCTAAGAAACTATAGAATCTTTTGAACTGATGAAACTAATACAACATATTAAAATCTGTGGAATTCAGTTAAAATTGTGCTTAGAGGAAAATTTATAGTACTCAAATGTTTACATTAGAAAAAAAGAAAGGGGGACGTCTCGGTGGCTCAGTGGGTTAAAGCCTCTGCCTTCGGCTCGGGTCATGATCTAAGGGTCCTGGGATCAAGCCCCGAATTGGGCTCTCTGCTCAGCAGGGAGCCTGCTTCCTTCTCTCTCTGCCTGCCTCTCTGCCTACTTGTGATCTCTGTCTGTCAAATTAAAAAAAAAAAAGAAACTTAAAAAAAAAATGTATCAAATAAGTAGCCTTTCATTTTAAGAAACTAAAAAATAATAAACTCAAAGCTATTAGAAAAAAAGAAAATTGTAACAACAAGAACATAAATCAATAAAACTAAAAATAAACATTAGAAAAAATTAAGTAAATTAAAATCTAGTTATTATTTTTTTAAAAGTAATAAGGATCTGGCCAGACTGACTAAGAATAGGATAGAGAGAGAGAGATGACCATACTGCTAATATTAGGAACGAAGGGAGAGAATATCACTACAAACCCTGTAGACACTGAAAGTACAAAGGGAATGCTATGAACAACTCTGTGACCATAAATATGACAACTTAGACGAAATGTACCAATTCCTTAAATACAGCAAACTACAAAACTTAAGAAGAAATAAATTACCTAATAGTTCTACTTCTGTGAAAAAAAATTTAATTTGTACTTATAAAACTTCTCAAAAAGGAAACTCTAGGCCTGAGTTATTTAACTAGTGAATTCTACCAAACATTTGTGGAAGAAATTATGCTTCTACACAATTTCTTCCAGAAAGTGGAAGAGGACAGAACACTTATCAACTCATTTTATGAAGTCAGTATTACCTGATGCCAGAACAAATATAGGGCAAGGAACCTATAGACCCTCATGAACTTAGACACCAAAAATTCTACAAAATATTAGCAAACTGAATCCAGTAATATATAAAAATGTAACACATCACAACCAAATAGGATTTTTTTTTAAGATTTTATTAATTTATTTGAGAAAGAGAGAGCCCGAGCAGTGGGGAGGACCTGGGGGAGAGGGAGAAGCAGACTTCCTGCTAAGCAGGGAACCCAATGTGGTGCTCCATCCCAGGACCCCGAGATCATCACCTGAGTTGAAGGCAGATGCTTAACTAACTAAGCCACCCAGGCACTCCAGACAGGATTTATCTT
The DNA here is from genome assembly GCA_003697995.1 of Taxidea taxus jeffersonii. Lineage (NCBI taxonomy): Eukaryota > Metazoa > Chordata > Mammalia > Carnivora > Mustelidae > Taxidea > Taxidea taxus. Next base: position 21,661 of record RCUC01069217.1, on the reverse strand, counting down.
GGTAATGCAAGGTTGTTTTAAGATTCAGTGTATCACTGTAATTTACTACACCAACAGACAAAAGAAGAAAAACCAATTAATCATTTCAATGATTATAGAAAATTTTTTGATATAAATCAGCATTTATTCATGATAAAATTCTCAGCACTTTAGGAATAAAAGAGAACTTCTTTTACATGATTAGGGATATCTATAAACACCTGTAGTTAACATCATACTTAACGATGAAAGACAGTATTTTCCCCTAAGACTAGGAACAAAGTGAGGATGTTTGCTCTACCACTCCTATTCAAGGTTCATAATGGAAATCCTAGCCAGTGTAGTAAGGCAAGAAAAGGAAAAGAAAAAAAAAAAGGTATTCAGATTGGAAAATAAAACTTTCTAGATGACATTATTACTTAAGTGGAAGACCTTGAAGAATCCACATAAATGCTCCTAGAACTTAAAAGTGAGTTTGGTCTCTTGGGGCGCCTGGGTGGCTCAGTGGGTTAAAGCCGCTGCCTTCAGCTCGGGTCATGATCCCAGGGTCGTGGGATCGAGCCCCGCGTCGGGCTCTCTGCTCTGCGGACAGCCTGCTTCCTCCTCTCTCTCTCTGCCTACTTGTGATCTCTATCAAATAAATAAATAAAATCTTTAAAAAAAAAAAAGTGAGTTTGGTCTCAAGCTATTAAGATTAAGATACAAAAAGCAATTGTATTCCTATATAATAACAATAAACAATTAGAAACCAAAATTGAATATTAGTACCTTTATGATAACTCAGTAAGTAAATTAATACTTAGATGTAAATTTAATGGGATCTATATGCTTTAAATTATGAAACACTGATGAAATAAATAAAAAGAAGGCCATGCTTATGAATTGGATGATTCAATAGAGTTAAGATGTCAGTTCCTCCCAATTTGATCTATATATCTAATGCAATTCCAATAAAAATCCCAGAGGACATGTCTGTATTGGCAAACTGAGTTTTAAGATTTATGTGGAAAGCCCAAGTAAATATCCCATAAAATTTTGAAAATGAAGGAAGTTGGAAGGCTCACACTATGACCTCAACACTTACTATAAAGCTACAATTATCAAGGAAATGAGATACTGATGAAAATATAGATACATAGTTCAGTGAAATGGAAGAGAATGAGAAATAAACTAAGAATAGACTAGAAATAGACTCACAAAATTATGGTCAGTTGATTTTTGAAAAAGATACAAAGGCGGTGCTGTGGAGAAAAGATAATCTCCTCAAAAAATAATGCTTGAACAATTGGACAACCATGTACAGAAAACAAGATGAGCCTTGATCTATACTTCAGATCTTTTACAAAACTAACTGAAAGTGGGTCATAGAAGTAAGTGCAAAACATACATCTATAAAACTTTTGAAGAATGCCCAGGGAAAAATCTTCATGGGCTTGAGTTAGGTGAAGAATTCTTAAATATGAGACTAAAAGCAAGATTTATGGGAGAAAAATTGACAAATTAGACTTTCCCACAATTAAAGACTTTTGCATTGTCAAAGTTGCTATTAAGACAGTGAAAAGACAAGTCACAGGTGAGGGAAAAGTTTGCATATCATATATTTGGCAAAGACCCTGTAGTTAGAAAATATAAAGAACTTCCCAAAATCAACAATAAGAATACAACCCAGTCTTTTAGAAAGCAAAAACTTTCAATAGACACTTCATCCAGGCAGACATATAGAAGGCAAATAAAGGCATGGATTCTCAACATTATTAGGCATTAGTCATTAAAGAAAGACAAATGAAAATCAGAAGGTAAACTACCCACCTACTATAATTACTGAAATTAAAAAAGAACAAACAACTGGCAATAGCAAGTCTTGATAAAGTTGAAGAACAACTAGGACTCTCCCGCATACATCGCTGTGAGAATGCAAAATAGTATAGTTACTCTGAAAAATAGTTGGGAAGTTGCTTATTACATTAAATAAACACTTACCATATGATCCAGCGATCCCACTCCTGAGTATTTATTCTGGAGAACTGAAGACTTACATTCACACAAAAGCTTGAAAAAAAATGCTCATAGCAGCTTTAGTCAAAATTGCCAAAATGTGAAACAAACCAAATGTCCTTTAATGAGGGAATAATCACTGTGGTACATCCATGCAATGGAATACTACTTAGCAATAAAAAGAATAAACTATTTCACACATCCAACAAGTTGCATGAGTGTCAAAACCATTCTGCTGAGTGAAAGAAGCCAAGTTTTTGAAGTTACATACTATGTGATTCTATGTCCATGTCATTCTGGATATGCTGAAGCTCCGGGGATGGAGAACAAATCTGTGGTTTTCCGTGGCCAGTGATGGAATGTTTGACTAAAAACGGAGTGGGGAGGGGCTCCTAGGTGGCTCAGTGGGTTAAAGCCTCTGCCTTTGGCTCAGGTCATGATCTCAGGGTTCTGGGATCAAGCCCCAGGTCGGGGCTCTCGGCTCAGCAGGGAGCCTGCTTCCTCCCCTCTCTCTCTGCCTGCCTCTCTGCCTACTTGTGGTCTCTGTCTGTCAAATAAATAAATAAATAAATAAATAAATAAATAAAATGAAAAGAAAATAAAAATGGAGTGAGGGAGTGATGGAAACTGTTTTGTGTCTTGATAAGGGTAGTGGTTGTATGACTGTCTACATTTGTCAAAAGTCTCCGAATTGCACATCAAAAGGTTGAATTTTATTGTATGTGGATTAAAAATAAAAATTTTAGGGGCACCTGGGTGGCTTAGTTAAGCTGCTGCCTTCAGCTGAGGTCATGGTCCCAGGATCCTGGGATCAAGTCCTGCATTGGGCTCCCTGCTCAGTGGAGAGCCTGCTTCTCCCTCTCCCTCTGCCTGCTGCTCTGTATACTTGCCTACTATCTCTCTGTCAAATAAATAAATAAAATCTTAAAAAATAAAAGAAATAAAAATTTTAAAAGTAACAATATTGTTTCAGGTTGGAAATCACACAAACACACGAAGTTGAGGGAAAAGAATATACCCTCTATGCCCCTACACCAATGGGACTTGAATTATTTTAGAAAAGTCTGTAGATAGGTAATGCAGTGTATGCTGTTGGGTTAAACAGCAGGAGAATCCTTAAGCATATGGGCTAGAAAATGCACTGAATAGTTAGGGTACTAGTTAGGATTTACATGTATGAAAGGGGTAAAGTGGCTTGCTTGATGGGTATCTTAATCTGTTGTCATCTGCTATAATCAAATACCATAGACTGGGTGGCTTAAATAATAGAAATATATTTCCCACGGTCCTAGAGGCTAGAAAGTCCAAGGTCAGGGTATCAGCAGATCCAGTATCCCTAACCCCATCTTTTTATTTTTTAAAGATTTATTTATTTGACAGAGATCACAAGTAGGCAGAGAGGCAGGCAATGAGAGATAGAGGGGGAGGCAGGCTCCCCATGGAGCAGAGAGCCCGATGTGGGGCTTGAACCCAGGACCCCAGGATCATGACCTGAGGGAAAGGTAGAGGCCTTAACTCACTGAGCCACTCAGGCACCCAGGGCACTAACCCCATCTTAAGAGCTCCACCCTCATGATTGATTTATCTCCTCCTAAGGGCCCCATCTCTGGTACCTACACGTTAAGGATGAGGGTTTCAACATATGAGTGGGGGAAGGGGTAGACACAAACATTCAGTGCATAACAATGGACTCCCTCGAATTGCCCAAATTGAGTTTGCTTGTGTTGGTGAAACGGGGCTAGTTCCTTTGGCCAGGTCTATACTAAAAGGAACAACAGCTTTTCTGGAGTCCTAACGTTGCCTAATCACATCCCCTTACCCTTCTCCTTGTTCACCGCCAATGGAGGCTTGGTTCACCAGGCAATCAGTGTCTAATTGTGTTTCCACACAGCGGTCTCTCTAAAACATTGAACAGCTCTGAGAACAATGTACCTCATGGGGACATTTCCCAAATTAATGCTCTTATTTGTTATGGACCCATTAAACTAGAGCAAACAAAGAAACTAAAAACCCCAAAACGCAATTATCCAATTTTGAAGTGAAGATTATTTAGAACCAAAAGTATATGCTAAATTACTTAAAAGACCCAAAAGTTAAAACACAAGTATTAGAAGATCAATGAGGAAAAAAAAAAATCAAGCACTCTCAACTGAAATCTTGCAGAGGCCTGGCTTTCATAAATACATGACTTATGGCTTTTGGTCTCAGTTCTGCAGGGAAGAAATGTTGGTTTTCCAAAGTCCTGTGGAGGGAGAAATGAAACTAAAAATGGATGTTGTCAAAATATAAAAATAAATTAGAAAATCATCAAATGAGATTTACTTATTCATAAAGAAATATTTATAGATTTCCTACTAATATTGAACCTCAATTAAGTTTCAGGCTTTCCCTTTCTGACCATAAAAGCATCTGTTCTGGGTTGTTGATTCTGTTCAGTGCAGTGTCCTAGTTACTAATAAGCAACGTTGGGAATGAGATGGATGTTCTTTTGTGGAAGTTAAGGAAGCTGACAAAGACACATATGTTCCATCTATTTCTAACTGTAGGTGGATTGTATAAATGCCTTTGAATAACACCAGGATTTTTCTACTTAAGAACTTTGGGGTTTGATCTTGGATGCTGGTGAATATATAGGTATTCAGATCTTCTCCATTCCACCCCATGAAGTATGGATGGCTTCAGATCGGGCATGTGTTCTACAGCAATCCCTCGTGTGTCCATACTCGTGTGTCCTGTGCCAGAATCCTATTTCATAGTGTACTGGTTTCTCAGTGTTGGTTTTTCTCAGAGTATTAGTTTCCTTGGGCTGCCATAACACAATACCACTGACTGTGTGGCATAAGCAACAGAAATATAGTTCTCATAGTTCTGGAGCCTAGCAGGACAAGGCCAAGGTTTCAGCAGGGTTAGTCACTTTTGAGACCTCTCCTGGCTTGCCTATGCCACCTTCTTTCTGTGTCCTCCCGTTGTCTTTCTTTCCTTTATGTGTGCACTTTCCTGGTGTCTGTTTTGTGTGTTTTCCTCTTCTTAAAATTAGACCAACCAGATTGGATTAGGGCCCACTCTAAAAGGCCTCATTTTAGTTAATCACCTCTTTAAAGGCCCTTCCTCCAAAAACAATCACATTTTGAAGCACTGGAGGTTTCAACACAGGAATTTAGGCAAGGAGAGGGAGGTTGCAATTCAGCCTCTTAGACTCCCACATAATCTATTTGCTCTCTCTGCCACAAGAGTGTAAATGCAGTGTTTTACTTAAGAATAATTAAAAAGTGAGTAGAACCTACTTTTTCTTTTAACTGCAAATATTTGCCGACCCCTGAACTAGAGTATACTGCTTTAAAAAGATTTATTGCATGATCCCATCTTCAGGCAGCATCCTGAGCTCTCAGGGCAGTGAGGCAGGCAGTGCCCACTGTGAGCAATCCTCCCCTCCGGGGTACGGCAGGATCATCTGGAAATGGTGTCCCAATGCAATCTGTGTCAAGTCTTCATTGCCACCCCAGAGTCAACCAAAGCCAAGAGGACTGTGGGAACTGCCCTCAAACACTGAGTCAACATCTTTGCCTTTGGGAGTACTCCTCTACCTCCTTAGTCTGGAGGGGAGCCAAGACTGTAAAATCTAAAAATTTTGAGCTACAATGATTCTGTCTCACTGGAAAACATTGCAAACACATTTGCACATGCACGCACACAGATTAGGAGAAGATTTCTTAACAAACTTTAGTTAATAGCTATTGTCACCGAAGAGCCACAAAAACCATTTATCATTTAAGAAATTAACCACACTCACAGATTGAGAGCTAGGAATAGTCCCATTATTCTAAATTAACATCAAGTGAACTTACACTGAGAAATGGGACAAAGGGATGGTTAAGGGCTAAGGATGGGTATTTAGCAAAGAACATACAAATGTATTTCTCAAGGATTGGTGAATTCTCCAGAATTATGCAACAGATTTTGGCTCAGAACAATACACTTGAAACAAAGCACTGGCTATATTTTAGCTACCTACTCTGCTACCTTTTTTTTTTTTCTAGATAATGTATAGTATTCTTTAATTTGAGAAGCACATTTTAGCATTTCTGGAATTGGACTTCCATCTTGCAATAAATATAAAATTTAACAATCTTTTTTCTTCTCCTCTTCTTCCTCTTTTTCCTCCTCTTCTCCCTTTTCCTCCCTGGAAAACCTTTTTTTTTTTTTTTTTTTTAAGATTTTATTTATTTATTTGACAGACAGAGATCACAAGTAGGCAGAGAAGCAGGCAGAGAGAGAGGAAGGGAAGCAGGCTCCCCGCTGAGCAGAGAGCCCACTGAGGGGCTCGATCCCAGGACCCTGGGATCATGACCTAAGCCGAAGGCAGTGGCTTTAACCCACTGAGCCACCCAGGTGCCCCTGGAAAACCCTTATCAAGGATCTGGTGCATTTTATAGAAAATAGTGTCTTAGAATCGAAGTAAAGTATTTCTAGTGTGTTTGAAGTCCAGTTTGAAGACTAGCATTTCCATTTAGTTCTCATTTGGTTCACAGTGTAGATGCTGATGATTTGCCCTCTAGGATTGGAAGGAACCTCAGTGGATCTGTGCCCTGACATCCTCTTGGGTCTCCGCTCTTAGCAGGGTTCTTATCAGTGGTGTGTCCTCATAAGGCCCTGAGAGGACTAAGTCTGCCAAATGCCATGTGATGGACTGGCAAATGCCAAGTTCCAGAAAAAAGTACAGTGATCTTGATGACAATACAATGTAATGTCTCTTTGCTTCAAGTCTATACAAATAGGTATTTGTATAAATATAAGTTTCAGAGAAAACCTTTGTTTTGCAACATAAAGTATACTCTGTGTGTATCTCTATATTCACATATACAGATATATATGCATATATATCTCACATATAATTTATAATATATAATTTTATGGAACTTATCTACTAAAGATAAATATAATATGTATGTAATTTCTAAACAAAAAGTAAAAGCTACCATCTTACTTTAAGTTAGAATAAAAGAACATTAGCTCCAAGATCACTGGAACATACTAAATAATTACATCAAAAATAGTCTAGAAAATACTCTTCTAGAACAATCTGCCTCATAAATTAGCATGAGAGTTTATTTGCATATATACTATGGGCACATTTGAAAGTGTATGCGTGTGTATAGCATATATGGCATATGTAACATTTTAAAGGGAGTAAACACCATGTAGTTAATTCCCGTGGCAAAAGATAATTTCAGTGTTTTTGCAACATTTGACAATCACTTCATCTTTGTAATACCATCTAAATTAGCATTTTTAAGAATCCCATATATTACTTAACAGAAAAGGCCTAAGTAGTATCAAAAGAGACTGGAGGCAAATTAAGTTTCCTTTTGTCCAACTTTGTGTCACTTCCTGCCTCCATAAATAGGGAAAGCAAAATATCTGTGCTTCTTATTCATGTACATCTGCCAAACCAATTAACACCTCCTGAATGTTATCTTAATTGCATTTATTAACATAACATTAACATAGCAGGGAGATAACATTCAGGAGGTATTAATTGGCTTGGCAGGCACTCTTGGATGGGGGATCGAGGAGAAGGGCCCTTCTCAGTATCTGCTTTTTTTTTTGGTTGTGGTGGAGACAAATGAGATTACGTTGGAAGAGAGAGAAAATATATCCTAACCAAAATGGCAGCCACATCGCAGGGTCATTTGGTTCTCCTTTCTAACTGTTGCAGAGATGCCCGGCTCTAAAGCCTGCCTCTTTGACAGTTCACCCTGATGCCCTGTCCATACCAGTGGCTCTTTACAGTTCTGGCTGTAAAAAGGCCTCTGGAGGTGGGGAGGCACAGAAATGCCTCTTGGGGATGGGTTGAGCTACAGTCATAAATGTTGACAGTGCTACAACTGCTTTAAAAATAATCAGAAGAGGTTTCTCGGATGACAATCTAATACAGCTCTCACCCTTATAGAATCCTAGAACTATAGAATGTTATAACTAGTTTCATCCATCCATTAATTCATTCAGTAGGTATTGTTGCTCACCTACTGTGGTCCCAGAACTGTATAGTGCTGGGGTAAAGAGAGAAATGAGACTCAATACCTGGCTCAAGATGTCTAGCTGGCACAGGAATTACCATGTAGATAATGACTGCCGGTGTGTGGCTTACAGTAGACACCCAGTACATATTTATTAAGTGAATGATTCATGAAACATTATCATTGTGGCTATCTGGCGGGGGTATGGAGGATGGGAAGGGTGGGGTTTATGGACACATGTATAACAAGGCAAAACTGAAGACAAGAGATGATATGGAAAGAGTTGAATGATTAGAGACTGAACCAAGGCACAAACACTAGGAATGAAGAGGAGGGCATAGGTAAGGAGGTCCACCTGAGGAAAATAGCAATGTTTGTTGAGGGTTTTCTTTGTGCCAGGCAGAGCTCTTAGCACTTGGTATGAACTTAATTTTCTTAACAACCATGTAAGGCGGTCTTATTATTATACCCATACTACACCCATTTTAAATGAGGAAATTGAGTATGGTAGGGGGAATAATGACCCCCTCCCCAAGGCTGTCCCCACTCCAATCCCTGTAATTTGTGAATGTGTTACATTACATAGCAAAAGGGACTTTGCAGATGTAATTAGGTTAAGGATTTTGCAATGGGGAGATTATCCTGGATTATCCAAGTAGGCCTGATGTGATTCCAGGGTCTTTATATGAAAGGGTTAGGAGGAGTAGAGCCAGAGTCAGAAGATACAAGGATGGTAGCAGAGGTCAGAGAAGAGAGAAAGTGCCACACTGGAGACCTTGAAAATGAAGGGGCCATGAGCCAAGGAATGTGGGTGACCTCTGAAGGGGCTTTTCCTGGGTACTGTGGAAGACATTCTCTTTGTTACTCACCCTTTTCTCTTTCTTTCATTTTCAGTATCTCCATGAAAAAATACTTTAATTGTATAGTATCTTTCTTATTTTATTTTCTATCTTTCCTTAAAAAAAAAAAAAAAACATTTCCCCCAGTCCCCAGTACATTATAATTTTCATGAAGTCCATTTTAAAAAAATTTTTTTTTAAGATTTTATTTCTTCATTTGACAGAGAGAGAGAGATCACAGGTAGACAGAGAGGCAGCAGAGAGAGAGGAGGAAGCAGTCTCCCCACTGAGCAGAGAGCCCGATGCGGGACTTGATTCCAGGACCCTGAGATCATGACCTGAGCCGAAGGCAGCGGCTTAACCCACTGAGCCACCCAGGTGCCCCATGAAGTCCATTTTTATATTGTATACCTTTGACCCAGTGCCTCACACTGCCTGGATACAACAAAAATCTACTTAATAAATGTGTTTTAAAGAAAACTAGGAAAGGAAGAAGTTCCCCAGTTTTCTTAGGGTGACATAGTTCCTGCCTGTCAGGGTGTGTCCTCCCAGAGTCAATAGACTTGCAATCACTTTGTGACATGGAAGTACACCTGCTCAGATCTCTCTTCAATGAAGAATTTTTTGACCCAGCTATGGGAAATGCAGTCTTCAGATAGACTTTAGTTATTACAGCCTTCAGGAATTACCTCACTTGCAGGAAACTACCTCGCCCAAGGTTACATCCATCTTGGGATGGCCCATTCCAGTAACTGGTTGAGATGGGTATAACAGCCTGACCATTTCATTCCAGAATGGGGCAGCTCTGGCAGGCCATTTTAGCTCCTGGCTGAGCTGTTCAAGTTTGCCATTAGGCTCATAGTGTGCTTGATTTCTGCTCCTACGTCCCTTCCACAGGTGTTGATTCCAAGGATACTCCTTGATAAACACCCTATGCACTAAACTCTGTCTTAGAGTTGGCTTCCTGGAGACCCCAATCTCAAACAATTACTAAACATGAATTCTTTCATGAGCCAGGTAGTTATAAATAAACAAAAACAGAATCCAAAATTTGAGAAAAAATTACAGAAGAGCTTAATGTTAATGAAATCCTATCCATTAACTAGTACCTTTTCAAAGAGTTACAAAAAGAGTGCTATTATTAAAGATTTATCAGTGGGATCTCTCAGGAGGCAGATGCCCCCCTCCCCAACACCAACCCTCACCAGAAACTTGGTTTTACAGTCATATCAGATCTCTCTTAAGTATCTCTTAAACTTGTCTATTTGCATCACTGTCATCCTTTTAATTCATAACTTTCCTCTTAGGGAATGAACACATGTGAGTTTGTTATTTTGTCTCCCTCCAATTTTTCTCCATACTGGAATAGTCACTATCCAGCCTAGAGCTTTGTAATAACTCCCCGTCACCCTAAGCATAGAGTCCAACTCCTTAACATGGTGTCCGAACACCTGATTGGGCTTCTTCCTGTTTCTAGACTCATCTGTGACATGCCCTAATTAGCCTTCCCCTTCACCACTGCCTCCTTGGTTTCCTGCCAAAATTCTCCATACTGTCCACACTGGTGCAGAGGCCCATCCTGGCCTGATTCTTTTTAAAACTCTAGTTTTGAATTTGCCACCACTCTCCCTTCCTGCCATACCAAATGACATGACTCATTCTTGTTTGCCTTGGGCCTTTGCACACGTTGTTCCCTCTATCTGGAATATGTTCCCTTTCTCTTCCCACCCACTTCCCCAGCCGTCTCCTTACAAATTTATTTATTTGTTCATTCATTCATCTCATCTCATTTTATTTTATTTTAAGTTATTTCCACACCCAATATGGGGCTGGAACTTATAACCCCTACATCAAGAGTCACATGTTCTACCAATTGAGCCAGCCCAGGGCCCCTACTTCTACTTACCTTTCTCTGATTCCCTGAGGGTGAATTTGGTACCTGTCTTCTTTGCTGTTATGGCACCCTGTACTTGGTCTTTTCAATAGCTTTACTATTCATCACTGCCTCTAAACTTGGTTGTCTCAGCCACCAGAATAAACTCCTTATTCATAACCATGAGTATAGCAACTAACACAATACCTAACACACAGAAGGTACTTGTTCATCAACATTTGTTGATGAATGAATAGATAATTGAAGTCTCATGAAAATCGTAATATATAGGAGACAGGGCAACCCTTTTTGGCCACATTTTAGAAATATGGAAATTAAGGGTTACTTAGCCAAGTTTATATTGCATTTAGGTCTTCTGATGGCAAATCCAGTGCTACTTACTATAAATGCTTTGATCATTCATTCATTCCACAGTATATGATTCCACAAATATTTGAAAGCCTAGTGTCTTAGGCTCTATTATTTGTGCTGTATTGACATAATCTCTCTTATGGAGCTTACATTCTGGAAGGAAAGATTGACAGTAGACAAGTAACAAACTAATGTTGAGTAGAGTTTAGTTCTGTGAAGAAAATGTGATGTGGTGATATGACAGAGCCTCAGGATGTAGAGGAGAGTGTTTTTTTTTGAAATGGAGATTAGGGAATCAATGTCCTTGAAAGGCGGTGACATTTGAAATAGATCCAAAAGAGGGAGCCAGTCATGAGACAAGCCAAGGAAGAACCTTGGTGGCAAAGGAAAGAGTATGTGCTAAGCCCCACAATGGGAAAGAACTCAGTGTGTTCAAGGATCAGAAAGAAGGCCAGAATGACAAGATCCCAGTGAGTGATGGGGAAAGTGATGGGAAGTGCAATCAGAGTATCAGCCTAGATCATGTAGGGACGGTAGATCCTGGCCAAGAGTCTTGATTTTGTTCTAACTGAAATAAAAAGCCACCAGAAGATTTAAAGGAGGGGCTGGTAGTTACTTAATCCAGTCTGTGATAGACTGAGAGTCCTAATGATACAAGAGATTTGAATGATTAGGATTTCAGGAAACAAAATCTCATGCAATTTGGAAAATATATCTAGTGAGGTAAGATCTCTAGAAGCTGTGTGGATGCAGTGGTCATTTTACCTGGAGAATTACCATGATTTTATGGTAATAAACCATGATTATGATTTCTACCCATACCTTCATACTGATAAACCCCATATCCCAATTTCCAGCCCCTTTATTTCTAGTTGCCTGCTGGACAGCTCCTCCATTTTGTCCTGAGATTTATGTCTTAAAGGCAGATCTACTGGCTTACTCACCTACCCTACATATAGTGGTATCCTCCTTTATATTTAATGACCTGTTTATTTACCTTTTTAATTTATAGGCATCCTAAATAGCAACCCAATAACAAAACCCCAGTAGCAAAAGCCCAGCTGATGACCAGGTCCTGCTGCTTCTACCACCCAATATTTCTCAGACTCGACTTTATTGTCCTTGCATCTCTTCAGGTTCTCATCTGCTATCTATCACCTGGACTTTTACAACCACTTCCTAATGTATCATTCATCTTCTGTAATCTAGCCCCATATCAAATTATTGCCAGATGAAATCTTTTTTTCTTCTTCTTCTTCTTCTTCTTCTTCTTCTTTTTTTTTTTTCTAAAATACAGCTCTTTTCTGTTTTATCTCCAGTACAAAAATACCTTCTTACTGTTAAATAATCAAATCCTATCACCAGATGAAATCCCAGAGTGTATCTTTCTGGACCTTCTTCTACAATTATACACACAATAGACACAAATTAGATTATAACCTAATTCTGTTTGGTGATCTGCCTTTTTTAAAAATAGATTTTCAGTATTTCTCTAAATGAATTAATACACATCTACATCATTTTTGGTGGTTTTATATTATTTCATTATATGATTACGGTAATTTACTTAAATAACTTCCTTTTGAGAGCAATTCAGGTCATTTTGCTTTTATGAATGATATTTGTTGGACATCATTCTATTATTTATCTACTTATATCTCTGTCCCACTTTCTTCAGAAAAATCTACTTGAAATGGCACTTTTGATCACATATAATTTCTTTTAATGTTTTAATGGTTTCACGATTTATGATTGTTTTCAATTGGAAACTTTTTGGTATGAAACAATGGTCTGAACGTTGTATCTCCTTAAATGGTTAGCCAGCTTTCCGATTTTTATTTATAGCTCAATCCAACCTTTCCCCAATGATTTGACGTGCCAGCACTTTGTCATACACTAAATTCTTACAGACCTTCAAGTCTATTTCTGGGCTATCTATTCTATTCCATCAGTCTGACTATAAATTCTAGTAAAGATGCCCTGTTGCTTTAAATTTACTGGCTTTCTAATAGGTTTTAATATTTGATAGACCATGTTTTCCTCTGCTTGCTCTTTATTTGCTTTTTTTTTTTTTAAGTATGGCAGAGGTTTACTCCAGCCACTCTGCCCCCACATTTTATTTTCCAAATAAAATTTAGCATCATTTAATCAAGTTTTTAAAAAAAAATTTTTGTTGAAATTTTTATGTTGATTGTACTAAATTTATAAATTGTTTTGGAAGAAATTGGCATCTTCAGAGCTATCTTTCTAAAATAAATCTGGTCTTATTTTAACCCTGCTTAGAAACCTGTCATACATAGTTCCCCCTGAAGGGAAAGTTATATTTCTTTCAATGGCATGTAATACCTTACATATTTTCACTCCTGCATACCTTCCTTCCCTTGTCCTTCAGAGACTTAGAAAATCGTAGATTACAATACTTCAAAGAACATGGAGTAGTTGTTAGAATCTCAAATTCGTGGCAATGGAGATGTATTACAGAGAATGTTCTGGCAGTTTGAAGATGTAATTTGGAAATCTGTCTACCTCATTTGCAAAGTTGTAACTGGAGCTAGGAGCTCCTAAGCTTGATTGCATTTTGGCCTGTTAAGTTCATCCAGTGGAAGAACATCAGTTAGAACCTGCAAGCATTCCAAGAATATGTGCATAATCAAGGCTATCTTTCTTTTAAGTCTTGGGAAAACTTTGACTTTCTAAAGTTTGGCTCCTGCCTCTTGACATTAGAGGAGAAAATTCCACTAACTGCAAAATAAATAATTTGGCTGCTTTGTGTTTAGCTTACAGCATTATCTCCAAACCCTGGCCCTGTAAAAGTTTCTGTTGGCTCTTTTCATCCTTCCTCGCCCTTCGTTGTTCTCCATGTGTTTCCCGATTCTCTACCATGTACAGTCTGGTAGTAGAGATCTGGGTCAGTGATAGTGGGTGAGCGAGAAGGAAATGAAAGGGAATAGAGAGAAATGTTAAGAAAACTAACTTCGCAATGTTAAGACTTGCTGAGAGGACTTTAACTGTCTTTTAAAATGTCTTTTTATTTTTAAAATTATTTTTAGTTTTTTAATTAGTTAAATTTCATCTGCCCTCCAAGACATAGGATAACATTTAAGAATTCAAATGTAAACACTCTCATGGGATGTAGACTGTGGTTTTTTTCAGACATCCAGCTCGGTCCTGGATGCTCAGTGTACTTGTTTATATAAACTGTGTTTGCTCAAAATCATATAAAAACTCAGTCACAGTATTCAAGAATTGGATCCCATGATTATCTTGCTAGAGTTGGGATATGAAAACAACTCCCTCATTGCTTTTAGCACTGGAGGAGAGTAATTACATGAGTCTTGAATCTCCAGAGATTCATTTTGGTCAGTGGTTTTAGGTTTCCCTCCAAACCATCTTACTGGAGAGACACTAAAATGGGTATAATAGATGAACTTGTGGTTTTTTTCCTACCTTTATTTCTTTGCCTTTTCTTCATAAAGTTGAGATTAATATTGCATAATAACACAATTCAAAGATGGGTCAAACAAAATAGGAATAGGAGATGGATGCAGTTTATAAACTAAATGATTACCCTTGAATAATCAAAAGCTTGGGATCACAGTCCCTGCAAGTTGAAATGAAATTGCTATAGACAAAATAATGCCAAAATGTTTATCGGCCTTTATTTCTATGTTTTCTGGATGTCCTACATGTGTTTCTGCAAAGAAGATACCCCTGCTTCATGATTACTTTTTAAGATGAAGTTGTGAAGCTATAAAACCTTTAACTCTTAGAGGAATGGACACATTTTTTAAATGATTTTTCAAAAGTCTAGAATATCTATTTCAAACTAGTGAAAATATGGTATCAATTATTCAACATTAAAAGTAAGGGAGGAAATGTAGAGAACATGTACAATATGGTTTTTATCCTTAAGAAATTTTATGTGTGCACCACAAGCCTAGTTTCCCCTTTTGAGTGCAGAAGCTTAGTCATTTAAGCAGGAATTTAGAAAAAAAAAAAAAAAATCAACCAAGCCATTTGCCTCTCCCAAGATCATGAATTATAGAGATGGGGGTTCAAGGACACTGATTGCCCATACAACTCTGCAGGGAGTTGAACTGAGCTCGGTTTGAGGTCACAACAGAGCAGCAGAGGACAGAAGATAATGAGATGTCTGGGCAGTGGGGTAGCTCTTCGGCGGCTCGTCTGAGAAATCCCAGTGCATGGATGAGGCGGATGTGACTCATTGATTCAACTTGAAGCAGGAAGAACGGTGAACGACAAGGAAGGGGAACAAAGAAGTGCTCAAGACAGTGGGAAATAGCCGAGATTAAAACCAGTCTTTACAGGGGGCCTTACCTAACCAGGGCTAAAAGTTGGAAATGTACATTTATCTGCTATTAGTCCACTTACCAGAAGGAAATTTTTAGTAGAAAATGGAAGGGAATTTCATGCAGGAGAACGAGCGCCTGCACAGACACATTCATAGGTTATGTCCTTTGCATAGGGAAGCAGCAGAGTTACCAAACATTATAGAATGTATATTCAGATGTAGAGGGATACTTCTGGTTTTTTTCATTGATCAAAGAACAACTCAAACATACACCGAAGTAAGGAGGAAAAAATACACAAAACCCTCTGTACCCATTGCCCAGCTTCACTCTTTACCTATCTTGGGGAAAATTCTTATTGATGAAGGAAGTTGACATCAGAAGAGGCCTGGGAACATACTCTGAAGAGGGGGCAGCAAAGGCCCAAATTGTTAGCAGAGTTCCCTGACTCCCTCCGGTGTGACATTATTACTGCTTTATGGCATTACTTGTTAAGTGAAAGGTATTAGCTCTGTGAATAATCAGGTAATCAAAAAGTACTTACTGCTTTGGCTTTTTATTACAGGTTCTTCAGCCACTTACATTTAAAATTTTTTTAATATATCATTATTTTAAACACACATCATTATTTTAATTATATCCAATTAAATATACCTGCATCTCCTCAGCATGCATCATTATGTACTTTACTAAAAAGCACTTTGAATCAAATTGCATACCAGCATTCTTTATTATAATTTATGTGCACATATCTACAGCAGATTTATACATTTTGGAGATTAATTATCAAGAAGTTTGTTTAGACTTCCAGTAAATGTGAAACTTAACTTGAACATCAGTATATTCTGGTATTTGTAATGTTGTGGCATTTTCTAATATCGTCCTGGAAGACACCGCTTTGTTTTTTCATCTAAGGAGAGTATGGGTACACGAAGAGAAGTCATTACAATTACCACATCCATTTGTGCCCTAGTCTTTAAATTTTTTCACCTCTTTTGGGTCCCCCGGAGAGTTACTCTTATTTTTGATTCTCCCAAATAGGAGACCGAAGGATTATCTATGACTCAGTCCCAATCCCATGAAAATAATACTGCTAAGTTATAGGAATATAAGAAAATATGGCCCTTAGTGATTCCTTATTGCTCCTGTAAAGGAGTTTAGCTCTTTTGACCCAAGGGTTCATCACATTTTAATATCTGTTTTTTGCATCTCTCATAGGTAAGCATGAGAAATTCTTACTATCGGTGTTCCGCATGTGATAGAGGATAGAGGATACTTAAAGTGGAATTCAGCATGTTGTTTTTATATTCTAGCCAGCCATCTCCTGTCAGCTCTCATTGCACCCCTGTGACTGAGCCGCTAAATAAACTCACAAAGGAAAGGCTCAGTCTCTTGAGGTGTTGAGGGGCAACCTGTTGGTCCATTTTGATGCTAATGTCCTGACTGGTTCCCATAGCCCAGATTCCAAATCATTGGATTGACTCTGACTTGAATCCTTACCTTTCCTCAACTCATATCCACTGGTGTTGCGTATTTCTTCCAGTACATGAACCAAAGTTTTCCTTTGTGGTTTCTGGGTTACCTCATCTCTCAAGCCCTGGCATCTCTTGTTTTCTCAAGGGAGGAAGTCTGGTCTTAGAGCAGCTTTTTGCTGTTCCCTACCTCCTTTCTTTCAAGGGAGGTTAGGAGTTAGAAACTGGGTTATTCTGTGACCCGGGGTATGTCAGTTAAATTCTCTAGTCCCAGTTTTATCCCAATTGAGGGATTTGTGACTAGGTCATCTATACTGGTTTACATTCTCTTTTGTGTTTTTGAGATATTTGCCTTATTATTTTATATTACATGATTCTGTATGTTGATATAGTCATTCTAACAGTTTTAAATAGTAACCAGATATACAGAAAATGATTGTAGAGACCTCTTAACTTCACTGCCCCTCCTCCTCCTCCTTTTATAGCCAAAGATAAGTACTCACATTCACATTCCTTGACTAATTTGTCTAATAAAACTTTGTCAAACAAAGTTAATTCTGTGGGACCTTTTAGCAGCTATAATTTGTGTATTCTATTTTGGATACTGTTAGTCATTCAAGAGGCTGTGCGGGTGAGGAATGGTGTGGGTGATCGAAAAGGCACAAGCTTTCAGCAGAATATTTGAAATATGAACAATGAATTGTTCTTCCTGGTTTGAATAAGATTCTGTGAAGTTTGGTTTCTCCCTTTCCAATGACAAGAAAACTTGAGGGGAAGAGATGGTGGTAAGAAGAGTAGAGGGAGGAAAAAATGTTTCCTGTCATTTTACAGATTCCAGTGTGTAAAAGTAGTCATCAGAAAGTTTATTTCCTTCTTCACAATAGCCCATGAACCTTATGTGGTTAATGGTATATTTTGGATTAAGTTTTATGACTTCAATGACAAAGTTTTCCATTGACTAAAATGACTGAGAACAAAGATTGTGGTGAAATTCTTTATTCATAAATAGATGTTTCTCTAAAGAAAAAGTTTTCTCTTAAAATGATAAAACATGACAATTTCTAGTGGCCAATTATTGTATTAACAACATAGTGAATGAGAGCAAAATTTAAAGAAATACAAATACATTGGTATGCTCTGGTTCCCTTGTTGTTACTAGCATTACTGCTTATCTGTATCTAATTATTTGAGCAGCAGTACTATTGTAGAAAACAATTTTTACCTACCCTTATCGGACCCCTTTTGGAGTGAATATAGTTCCAAGGCTTTTAGAAAGTGACTTGAGTAGCATATGAAGCTCTTTTGGTTGCCTTTCTATTGTTAAACTCTTCATTTTAGCAGATGGTACTTAGAACTCATTTTACATAAGAGCTTATAAGAATGAATCCCATTTTCAGTTTCAGTTTCTTTGATTCTTTGCCCCATGCAAAATTAGAGAGGGAGATTAAAAAAAAAAAAAGACAGTTCCTTTATGTTTTAAACATCAAACTCAGTAATTTTTTTTCCCACACAGGAAAATTTAACACATTTTTCTTCTCATTAAACAATAACACCAAGACCAGACCAAACCAAAACACCAAAGAAACCCACAAAAAAATCACAACCACTGACTAGCACTTATAGCCAAACTACGAAAGATTGTGTTACTGAAAGTAAACAATTTTGCAGCTTAGATTTTATACCCAGCCAAATTTGTGTTCCAGTGAGAGCACAAAATAAAGATATTATGGACATGACCAACAGATTACTTTGAAAGAAATATTTAAAATATAGTGCTGTAAAATAATAAGAAAAGGAAAAATTAAATGAACACAGCAGTAAGGGGGCGCCTGGGTGGCTCAGCTGGTTAAGGATCTGCCTTTGGCTTAGGGTCATGATCCCAGCGTCCTGGGATCGAGCCCCACATTAGGCTCCCTGCTGCTTCTCCCTCTCCCCCTGATTTCTGTCAAACAAAACAAAACACTGTCAAACAAAACAAAACAAAACAAAAAGCAGTAAGAAAGATGTGGGCCCAAAATTATTAAATTTATAGCTGAGTCTAAAGAGCTATTGACACATAATAAAGTCACTAATAATATGGAACTAAAATTCCAACCTATAAGTAGTAGATGTGGGAATAGAGGGATTAGAGAATAGGAAGCCAGAAATCTATGGGACCAGACCTGAAGATATCTTGAGATTCTTGCCTTGATCAGGATGATAATAGAGATCCTGATTATTTCTAGATATTGATAAGATATATATGTTTATTTATTTTTAACAATAATTTATTTATTTATTTGATAGAGAGTATGAAAGCAGGGGGAGCGGGAGAGGGAGCAGCGGGCTCCCTGCTCCATGCTCCATGCTGAGCAGGGAGCCTGATATGGGGCTCGATACATGGGATCATGACCTGAGCCAAAGGCAGACACTTAACTGGCTGAGCCACTCAGGAGCCCCAAAACATATATATTAGTTTGTGAATATTAAAATGTCAAGGCAATCCCTAAGAAAAATAGGAAAGGAATAGAATACATATCTTTTTAAATATTTAAAAAAAGAAAAAAAAATGAAACAACTACCTTAATTCAACAAAAGACACAGGACAAAAGAGATTGATGCAAAAGAATGATAAATGGAAAACATGAAAATAGGTCATCAGAAATACATCAGACATAGAAGTAGTCACACTAAATGTAAATGACTTACATTCTCCCTTTTTAACTTAGACTTTTAGACTAGATAAATATATATAAAAGATCCCATTTCATGCTGTAAAATCTGTGACATCTCAAAGAAAAACAATAAAAAATGTTTGACAAGAATATGGAATAATCATGAATTTGTATGTAAGACTAAGTTATGAAACATAAAGCAAAGCCAAGGAAAAAAAGAATGATGAAAATACAGAGAAATAGATAACCCACAGTCATAGTGGGAGAATTTACTATAACTTTCTCAAAAATGAATAAATTTAGGAGATAGAATTTTAAGACACATTTAACAACCTTGTTATAACATGTAATTTACACATTTTAAATATTTATAAACTTGATGATCATCAACTAGGGAATTAACACAATTTTCAAGCATCTATGGGACATTTATAAAATTTGATCATGTGCAAGTCTACTGGGAAAACCTCCATAAATTCTGAACAGCAGAAGTCATAGTTCATATTCTCTGAAGAAAATGTAGTAAAATTAGGGGCGCCTGGGTGGCTCAGTCAGTTAAGCATCTGCCTTCAGCTCGGGTCTGATCCCAGGGTCCTGGGATGGAGTCCCACATCAGGCTCTCTGCTCACTGGGGAACCTGCTTCTCCCTCCTCCTCTGCCTGCTGCTCCCCCTGCTTGTGTGTACTCTCTCTGTATCAAATAAATAAATAAAATCTTTTAAAATACATAGTAAAATTAAATAGTAACAACAAAAGGAGGATCCTCTATCCTTAATCTACATATTTTAAAAAAGATATACTCTTCTAAATACTCTTGGTTTAAAGAGGAAATAAAGACAGGTACTATTAATCATTTATAAATAAACAAAGCTCTACCAAACATTGCTTGTTGATTGTAGAGCTAAAGCAACACTTAGAGGAAATTTTATAGCCTCAGTTCACTTATTAGAATATAAGAAGGGACTGAAAAATTCAGTAATTGAGAAGAGAAGCAGTAAGATAAACAAGAATGTGCAAAAATGGAGATAATAAATTAATAACATAGAAAAAGGAAAACAATTGACTTTCTCTATAAAACCCAAAGCTGCTTTTTTGAAGTGATATATGAAGTAGACAAAACCTTTGGTGAGTCTGATCAAGAAAAGAAGAGATAAGATACAAATATACTTTGGAAACAAGGGAGAGGACTTAACTACAGATTCAGAGCAAGTTTTTAAAAATCATAAAATTATGCTTTGACCTTGAAATAACATACTCAAAATCTGTTTGAAAAGAAACACTTTTTTAGTAAAATATAAATTACTAATATTATATTAAAAGGTGATAGAAAACCTAAAGGGAACAATAGAAGAAATTGACTAAGTAATAAAAAAAAAATCAACCCCCCAAAAGATACACAGTCTTAACTATTTTATGAGCTTTAGATCAGCAAATGCTTAAGAACCAGTTAATTCCTACTGTAAATAAATAGAAGGAAATTATCCCAACTCAACTGTGTATTTCTGTACAGAGTTGAGATACCGAAATTTATAGTAACTGCATGCACTCTCAAAATGACCACTTTGGGCCAAGCTGCCTTATGTACATCAATGTAGAACTCCAAGTAAAATAGTAGCAAGTTGAATTCATTATTACCAAGTAGTATTAATCTCAGGAATGCAATAGTAGTTGAATACTAAGAAATCTTATTAATGTATTTTACTATGTTAAAAAGTTGGAGGAAAAACCATTGGTTCACCCCAGTAGTGCTAAAAAACACATGATATAAAGTCGACATCTATTTGTAATTTGAAATAAAACAACTTCTAGGTTAGTCAGAGGAGGAAACTTCATTAACTAGGTAGAGATATCTTCCAGAAATCTAAAGCAAATACAAAATTATATGGTAAAATAGAGTATACCATCGAAAGTAGGAACAAAACAGAAAGGCTTATTATCACTATCTTTACCAAAATAATAATAGATGTCCTAGCTGAAGCTTTTACGTAAGAATAAAAAAATAAGAAAAAATGAGTATAATACTGGGAAGGAAAGAACAAAATATTTCACTGTATTTTATTTATATACATTCTGTCTACAAAATCCAAAAGAATCCATTGAAAAACATTAGCGCTCTTCAAAGATATTTAGTAAGAATTACAGTATCAGGGG